>JAIUZE010001874.1:0-57015 GCA_022085475.1 Heliosperma pusillum | reverse complement strand
ATGAGTAGAGGTTATGTCATGGGAAAATAAAAGGACTAGTCTAGATACATCCTACATTCAAATACATTTAAAGGTGTCCTTAATACATGTGACTTATGGGCATCCACAATAAGTTTTCACAACACTCCCCCTTGGATGTCCATTCCTGAAGAAGATGCTTCGATGAAAACCTTTCTAGTACACTGATCTCCTAACACGCATAATAAGTTGCCTCGTTAAAACATTTCTATGAAAAACTCAGTGGTACAAACCATGGATAAGGAAAAAGAGTACAACACATGTTACTCCCCCTGATGATTATATAACTTGATATATCTTGAAATTCATACTCTGATGTAACTTCCCGATCGTTGAAATGGAACCATCGTAGTTGATAAACTTGATATTTTTCAATCAATAGAAATTCTTGGTAATTCCAATATATTATTTCTTCAAAACTCGCAATGTGGATATAGACATTCATGATGACTTTCGAGCCTTCATCTCAAATATTATAGTCACACTTGTAATATAAATTCTTCTCAAATAATGACATAATATTATATGTCTGGAATAATTGTCATTTTAACAATAATGATGATCATAATTTTAGCGTATTAACATGCCAAAATGCTACCTCATTAAAAACCTTGCTAGGAAAACTCATTGGGATAAAAACCTAGACGAAGGAAAAAAGAGTGTAGCTATCATTCCCTAATTTATTCTCTTCCGGAAAATCAATTCGTTTATTAACAAAAATTATTTGAAAAATAATTTATCTTCTTGCTAAATCATCTTACCACATATTTAGCATAAAGTATAAATCACGTTAATTCTCATAGATACTCAAACTTCAGGTTGAGATAATATTTACTTATTTTACATAAGCTCTTCAAGAGCATTGATGTTCAATATCCGCAATCACAGCGTATAAGTTCGTAAATTTAATTATCGATAAGTCATTCACAAACTCAATTAACTGCACTATTAATTTGATATAATTTATATTATGCTCCTTCGAGAGTTCTCTATTATTCGAGTATAATATCTCCACTAATTCATTTTACCTTATAGGAAAAACATCAACCATGTGCATGCATAAGATGTATACCTACGTTCTAAATTACTTGTTATATAATAATGCAATGATGTAATTAATATGAATATAATATGCAAATGATTAATTTACTTTCTATATGCAAATAATGATGACTCGATAATATAAATTGTACAGTGTTCTTTTCAGTATTCATGTTCATGACATGAATGGACTTCAGGTCTAAGATAGACTTCAGGTCTATGAGCTCATTTTCTCATTAATTGTGTCGACAATTGAAATGGACTTTAATTTTCATATACCAGATCCCCATTATATAGTCCATTAAATTTCGCGCGGAAAATGTATCGGTTCCATAAATATATTAATATAGTTTATTTATTTCTTGATATTATCGGTATTGTTTAATGATATCTGAATCCAAGTATATGCGGTACCATTAATTTTTGTATAGGCCATCTATTATCATTCAGATATCTTTGTCACTTAGGGACATTCAAGTTTCATTACTCTTCATGAGTACCAACTGCACATGCTTGCCATTTTTTTCTCATTTTACTTATAAAATATGTGAACCGAGTATGACTTTCACAATACACTTCATGTGTATGGTTATTATACAACTTGGCAAGAATCTTAATGTTCATAACATA
Source organism: Heliosperma pusillum (assembly GCA_022085475.1). Classification (NCBI taxonomy): domain Eukaryota; kingdom Viridiplantae; phylum Streptophyta; class Magnoliopsida; order Caryophyllales; family Caryophyllaceae; genus Heliosperma; species Heliosperma pusillum. The sequence goes on along the minus strand of JAIUZE010001874.1, from coordinate 55,326 downwards.
TACTCTCTATGACCAAGGTATGACTCACTAAAACTTAAATTGGGTCAAATCTATCTATAGTCAAATCATAGATTTCAATGTTTAAAATGTATCACAAAAAGATAGGGTGATCAAGCTGGTAAGTATTTATCGTAATAATACATCATCATAACCAAATGAATATCTATAAATCATTGTTCTTATTTTCTGAACCTCTATTTGATGTATTTCATATTGAATAATAATTGAACTTCAGGTTTAACTGGGGATCTACACTACTTGTATGTTTTTAACAGCTTTTCCCTATCACTCTCCCCCCTAAGGTGGTAAAAACTATCCATTCAAGATAAATTTAAGGGGAATTAATTTTCATATCCACCTTAGAATACATCTAATATAATCTTTTATAACTTTAATCAATGGTTCTCTTCATGAGAACATAACACGGGGAGTTCAATATTACACAGTTGGTTTTCCATGTGCTGAAATAATATTTCCCAAAGAGATCGCTTAATCCATTTGAAAATAAACTGTGCTTCATAAGATTGCACACGTGAACTTCCAGCCACTGAAATTTATTTTTCTATGTGGACTTTTATCCACTTTTACAATATCAATAATGGATGACTTTATCAGTAAGATCTCTAAAAATAATACTCAATCTTATTTGCGCGTCTTGATATTCGCTCAATTAAAAATAAAAACAAAAAGGGTTTTCAGCACTTTATTATCTTATTTCTAAGGTAAACTTCTGGTTTATCAAAACGGGTATAATGAGAACCCGGATGGCCTCAATTGTCACATTTTTAATAATTTGATATCAACTTTCTATATGCATATAATTCAGGGAGACATATTCATATGCATTTGGCTATGTATCGATAATTTTACTTATCAGTTCCACTAGTAGAAAAAGGGCCATTGACATCGCCATAATAGCATCACTTCTTAATAAAAACGATGTAAACACTCTAACTTTAGTTATTTACATCAGTTTTAATAAAAAAACGATGTTAATAATTTTATTTTTATCATATACATCGATTTTTAGCATCGGTTGTTTGAAAACCGATGTTAATTTTTTTAAGTTGCATCGGTTGTTTGAAAACCGTTGTTATTTTTTTTTAAGTTGCATCGGTTGTTTGAAAACCGATGTTAATTTTTTTAAAGTTGCATCGGTTTATAAGAAACGTTGTTTAGTTATTTAGTTGATACATCGGTCAATTAGTAAACCGATGTAACAAAATTCCAGTGCTCACACGGGTCAGACCTATCAATCACATAACTTAACTCTAATACCCAAAATAACCCGATAAATCAATGGACCCTTCACTTCTTCAATTGTCTTATTTTCATGATTCTCACAGAAACCTCACACGGAAACCCTAATTATTTCAATGGCCTGCCATATTCATCCAGGTATAGATTCAATCCTTTAATCCTAACTAAATTTCTTCGATTCCTATGTTTTTTTTTATCTATTTGCTTTTCATAAACCCTCTATTTTTAACTCAATTCAAGTAGGTGTCTCCCTCTTCTCTCTATCTACTCTCCCTTTTTGACCATTCTTCGATTAAATGGTGTATCTTCCCGTCCTATTTCGTTTGAATGACACTATTTTCTACATTATCGTCATAAGTACAATCAATTGACCATTTTTTAGATGGGTATTTGTCTTTTTTAATGAATTTCGCTTTTTTGCTGTACCAGTCGCCTCCAACAAGACGGTGCTAATACTGTTTGTCCTTTTTGCCCTACGAAAAGCTAAAGTCAGTTTCCGACTCTCAATTTGTTATCAAAATTGTTTTGAGACTTCAGGTAAATTTTATTTTTATTATTTAGGTATTCAATTTTTAGTTTTGTATATATATTTGAGGTTAAATTGTACGGAGTATTAGATATTCACTTTGGAAATATTTCGTTGGTATTTCGGTATCAGTCCGTAATTTGTTTGAAATTAGAAGTGTAGTCATTTATTTTGATTAAATGTTATGGATGATTCTGATTGCAATTTATGTGGTTTAGTCATTAGTGTATTTTAATTGATAAAGACCAACAAAAGTTTTGATTTTGTTTTAGCTTAATTGATTGATGTGGTTAAAGGATTTGGCCATAGGGTTTATTTTTGGAGACGAAACAATAGGCGGCGGCGACGACCTCAAATTCCAAGGGAAGTGGTACTGGTACTACGAGTGTCAAGTCTTTTTGTGTTGGTAGCCCGTTGTGTCTTCGTATTCTCATAGGTACTTCACTCATGTACTCTCTCACTTGTAAAGTTTAAAGCTTAACTTGTTTTTTGTGTGTTTTGATTAAGCAATGCGAATTGATGTACGTAATTGGATTACGAGTTATTGTGTTTATACGATTAGTGTAATTTTAGCGTGGGGAATCTCTCGTTGCGCGGATATGAATTTACTTCACCGGCTCCCCTAAATTTATATTTTCAGTCAGTAGCTTTTAAGAATATGACGAAAGATTTCCTTTAAACAATGAAGGGGCGGAGGGAGTAGCTGTTTATTGTTATGTAATGACAATTTTCATGTCATTTGGTGGCTAAAGTAACTAGTAGGGGTGGGCCTAAAAATAACATTTTATTAAGATTTCATATTTAACAATTTTTGAGTTTTTAAAAATCGATAATCGGAACTATTGGTAGTACATATAGTCTATATATTGTATAAGTACTCTATTGCTATCTTGAATAAATCTATTATATTTGTTCTCCCTCTTTGATGTGCTTATATTGTTCCAAACTTATTTTCTATACTTTTTCTTATTTTTTATTTTTTTGCTTTTGGTCAATTACTTTTGTGCTTGATGATGTCTATCAAAGGGGGGTTTCACTGCTGATTGAAGATTGGGAGTCACTTTCGATTTCAAGTTGAACACCGTGTTTGCACGAGGTCTGACGCTATTTCTCTTGATGCTATGTGAGATTTTGTATACTGTGTGGCTTATTGCTGGAAATATTTTTCTTATAATATTAGGTCAATCATGAAATAAAATCAAGGATTACATTGGTAGAACGTTTTAATTCTAGCTGAGTGAGTTTAGTTAGTGTTATGATGTGGACAATTTTATAACTGAAGTAATATCTATTGTATATGATGGATTCTTAATAACTACGGATTGTCATCTTCTTATTTCTATTAGCATTGTCATATATGTTCAACCAAGCATGGTTGTTTTTCTTGTTCAATTGATTCATGTCTTATGCAATGAACTCATGGGAAAATCAATCCAGAACATATAATTATATTGTTTCTATAAAGGTTTGATGGAGTCTTGTTGGTTTTATTACAGGTGGATCTACTACTCTACTTTTGTGTAGAAATGCGAATTTTGTCGGTAATAGTAGTTCGTTAGGATGATGGCCAGCTTCTGTAACAGGGTAAGTCGTGCACTCGTTTACACTTATATATTATACTATTATCTATTTTACATTGATTCAGGACACGAGTCTGCTGCAGTTGGCCTAATTACTCGACTTTTTTAGACATGGGAAGCATGTCCTGAGAGTATATATGTGGTGTTGTACGCAGATATATATTGCTGATACTAATGATGGATTGTGCGCCTTTTCAAGCTGAAAACTCAAAGCAATGTTCCTAATTGGAAGGAGCTTAAATATACGAAACAATCTAGGAGTACTACCCTGTTATGTTAGTTATATAATTACGCTTTGTATGTTATTTCCATCATCATTTAGTCTGAAGTATTATACAAGTATCTATTTATGTGTAGATTTAAGAATATTTATGTTCAAAACACGTGTATATTTATAATGTAATTTGTTTAGATTATGGCTTTTGGAATTGTAATTTATTTAATTGATTGCAACTCTCATTTGAGACGTTACCCCCATAAAAAACGCCTTAAATGTAATATTTTTTTAATTTAAAAAAAACTTATATACATCGGTTTAAGTCAATAAACGATGTAAATTAGGTTGATATATACATTGGTTCTGCACCGAAACCGATGTAACTAGATGCTATTAACATCATATTTACATTGCTTGTGCACCAAAACCGATGTAAATTTAATGCATTTAACATCGGTTTTACATAGAAATCGATGTAAATTAGATGCTATTAACATCGGTTTTTCATAGAAATCGGTGTAAATTAAATGCTATTAACATCGGTTTTACAACCGATGTTCTTATTATAAATACTATAAACAACGCCCCCAGAAACATCGCCCAAAACCGATGTAAATGGATCCAAAAAACCGATGTCAATGGCACTTTTAGTTGAATATTGTATTCATGCTAATCTTCTTGTTAGCTATATGTAAATAAACTTAAATGAATTTATTTTCATCTGGCCAGATAAATGATGTGACGTTAGACATAAATTGATGTCTTATATATAAGCAAGACTATTCAATATTTATATTATGAGTATTCATGTTGTAGTATATATATATAACTGATAAGAACAAGCCGAATTGTCTCCATATATATTGTTGACTTCTAAAGTTCCTATCAAATCTTTCTAATGCACTATAAAATATCATAAATTTGTGCTAACAACTCATTTTCATTCTCATATGCTTAGGATATATATTATTAATCATTTAGATAATCAAATAAATTTAGAAGTCAGATCTTCCCTTTAGGTGAGATGGATATTGAGCATTTTTCAAATCGGTTGCAATGTCAAACCATTGATCGACTTTCTTTTTACTCCATTATATACATATACATATGTATGTATTGCTCGTATTCTCACATATTAAGAATTGTCAATACCTTTAGTTCTTTATCATCCCACTTCCGGTGGGAATGAAAGTTCTATTTATTTATTTAAAATAAACACATCAATCTCAACAATATTCACGGCCCAATATTGTTCTTTGCCATTCGATATTTCACGCTCTTTCTCAAATTTTCGTTATTTCAAAATGTGTTTCCATCGGCACCAATATTTTATACCCGAGGGATAATATATGTTGAATGTGCCACTACTTCATCAACGTATTATAATATCATTCGAATAACATTTTAATAAAATACATAATTTCACAACCATGGTCCATAATAAATCACAATTTTCAGATATGTTGCAAATATATGTATTTTAATTTCCCAATGTACTATCAAAGAACATATCATAGAATTTGGCCGAAGATGCATAATATTGGGATATTTGTCTCATATACATTTTGGTTTTAGAATCAAACATATGAGATAATCTTATAAAATCATGTACATCGAAACAATTCAAATATCAAATGTACAAAATACTCACACAATAATCAAATCACTAAATATATATTAGATTCATACGTTTACTTGTTGTGTGATTTCATATAGCTATACCATATTCAACTATTGTATTTCCATTGTCAATATCCAAATACTAATACACCATAATTTGAATATCTATCTTTATACGATCTCCAATTCCACATAGTAAAATAACCACATAAATATTCTTCTCAAGCCAAACTATTATCGTCACCATCATATTCGATATTATAATTTTTAACATTTCATTCAATATAATCAAATCAATTTTCATTTTTAAGATGGTCTTTGCACGTATACAAAAAGTATATATTTTATCGAAATAGTAATATAACAAAATTTCACATGATGCATATAATCCAAGGCATACATTGAATATCATCGCTAAATCATGAAAGTAAATTTCTCAAAATCATGCTATTTAACATCATCGGAAAACTTATTCCATAACTCTTAACAAAAGTTCAGTTGTTAATTTAATTCGTAGGTTTCACTTTTTTATAAAAGAAAGGTAGTAGTCTCAGTCGCTCAAATCTTTAATTCTTTATCTAAATATTCTCAAAACGCATATCGAAATGCTTGTACATAACGTTTAAAAATCTTGTTTTAACATCATCATATAAGTCTCACTTAAGTACTCAATATTACAATATGTTCATCATAAAACTTGAGTTAAAACATTTGTTATTATATACAAAGATATGAACGTACGATAATTTATTTATATATACCACTAATTGTTATAACTTCTCATAACATCATTAAATTACAGTTTCTATTTATCACTCATGTAAAATATTCGTGTCTATTAGTTTATCATAGGTACCTCAATGATGTTTTAAATACATATAACTTTTTTAAAACATTTCATAAAGACTATACGTACCGTGGAGGTAATACCTTATGAGAGATTGAAATGTTCCAAATAAATCTCTAAGGAGAATAACATGTTGTAATTGAAACTATTGTAAAATACAAACTTGAATAGTTTTTATATCACTATTATCATTATGTGTATACAAATGACTCTAATTTCTCGTAATCATAAACATTGCAGATTAACAAATGGTATCAATATTTAATTTAACTTAGGAGTATCATGTCATAGATATATGATGTATTATACAAACAATTATCAAAGATCAAATAATGTTAATTTAATTAGTTACATCGACGTATCAACAATTAAATGTATTGTGTGTGCACACCATGATAAATATTCATGACAACTAAATAATATCATTATCAAAATGGTTACAAAATTTGTCAAAATTTCATGTGAATTTATGAATGTAAATATACAAAATCATGTGGCAATATTATTTACCAACACTTATTAATTAAAGTGATAATTATGATTGTCGTGATGAATATGATAATATAGTGCACAAAATTACGCAAGATTTTCAACAATAATACTCTTAAAATTAACAACTATGAAACATGTGATAACGATCATGTATTTATCAAATCATAATTAAGTGAAACTATAGTGTTAAAGTTAAATGTGAACATTATGCTATTATTGAATAAAGATGACTAAAATCGGGAAAAACAATGCATATTAAGATAGAACATTACGCCAAGATGATAAAATTCAATAACAAAAATAGTTAGATTTACTTACGAATAAATATGGCAAATGTAATAAAATTTAGAACCGGAGATTAGAAAACCAATCATTGATCTTTAGAAATAAATCCAACCATTGGTGCATCAATTAACCCGTGACTTCGGTTAGAGCGTCGTGCTTGATAACGTGTTATAATATGTAGAGAATGTGATAGAGATGTGTGTATTTCTCATTAGTACAATGGAGTATATATACACAAATATGAGTAGAGGTTATGTCATGGGAAAATAAAAGGACTAGTCTAGATACATCCTCCATTCAAAGACATTTAAATTTAAAGGTATCCTTAATACATGTGACTTATGGGCATCCACAATAAGTTTTCACAACATTAATATATTTATTAAATAAGTTTTTAGTTTAAAAGAATTAAAATAAGCCATTAATTTTCACGGGTTTTACCCTAATATTTTATAAAAGATCACCTAACTCATCTTATCCCCCCTTAGGTGCTTGGATTCACTCTTCACTCTTGAATATACTTTTGTGGTGGCTTACGAATGAGAGCCTATGAATGAGATGATCTTCGATTTTCGTGATAATATAGTTCCCTCTTTTATCCTTCTTGCTCAAGTTTTGTCACCAAAGCTCCTCCTAACTCTCCCTTCTTCTTTGCAACAGGCGTTGCAACCAAGTAGAGAGTTGTTGATTAAATTCCTCTTATGTTGTTTTGACGTCACTACGTGAGCAATTATGCTTCTTATTGGGTGGTCCTCTTGCTTCCCCGTCATCGATCCTTTCTTTTCTTATCCCACCACTCATATGCTTCACCCCTTATGAAGAGTTAAGAACGATTAACACCTAAGAAGGGGAGGGGGTGAATTAGGTGGCCTTTTAAAATTTTCCTTAAGACTTGGTTATATGATAACACAAGAAGGAATGTTTAACACAAGGAACTTGAGAGCCTTAACTTGGACTAAGTTCACAAGATCGAGCAGTACGTTCTGGGTCACAATATAAGTGACTGTGACACCAGAAAAGCAGTGGAATAAGTGATTAATTAAGAAGTAAAGTAAACAGAAGGTAAATGAACAAACAAGATAAGGTTTTTCAATTGGTTCAGCTTCTACTCCGAAGCCTACGTCCAATGTTATTTTATTGCTTGTTTATAAATTTACTCAAATTTAACTAAACCCTTACAATGAAAATAACCTTCCAACCAACCCCGGTTGTACTCAACTAAGTAGCTCAATTTGAATGGAGTGTTTGTTCTATCTCACAGGTTTACAGAGTTTATAATCTCAATCGTTCACTTTAATGAACATGGAGATCACAATTTAGACTTAAACACGAGATCATGGAACAGACTTAGTATGTCATAGTACAGCGAACTGATACAGAAGATTTTACAGCTTTTAAAACAAGTGAAGACTTAGACTTTAAAACGATTTGCAAACTTAAGAAAACAAAGATCTTTAAATGCTCAACTGATTTGCAAAGTTTTCAATTAAATGCTCTTTAAAAGTCTTAGCAATAAATGAGAGAATATGAGTTCTATTTATAGTGGAGGAGCCAAGTAAAGTATGAGAGTCAAAACACTACTTCACATTAATGTCCAATGGATAATATAGTGCATTGTGGTTTGTGATCTTTTGGCAAATATTCAGGACAGAATTTGCAAAGCTTGAAGTAGTAGAGTCTTGCCTTATGGAAGGTATATGAAAGCTTTTTGGGAAATACAAAATATTGCCAAATAGGTGAAAGTAGGAAGACCTATTTTGTAGCCACTTGATTGTTCTTTATGCTAGGCTAGTCTAACACGTGAACCATAATCACAAGACTCAATTTCTTATTTTGAAATGCTTTTTGTTTGTTGTAATCTGAAAAGTATTTGATTTTGAAAACATAAAAGCCTTTTGTTAACAATCAACACTTGTTCAATTTCGAGAGTTTTTCTCCTTGATTGTACCAGAAACCATAGTGTCACAGTGACTGACACTGTGACATGGTTTTGCAGTTTTGTGACAAACCTAAGAATGCTTCATTACCTCGTTTACAACATTTGAGTATAGGCTAGAGTGTCTTTATCTTTATCAATCCTTGAACCTTGAACCATCTTGATGTATTCTAGATGGCTTCAATTAGCTATCATGTATAACTAAGAAGCAAACATTAATATGCACATTTAAACTTGTCATCATCAACAACCAAGTTCTAACACCTTAATTAAAGTGTGATTTTTTGTCTAATAATAACACCATTTTTTCAAGTGCCATTTTAATTCATCCATTTCCAATTGTAGAAAGATAACAAATCATAACACGTAGAAACAAAGATTAACTTCTGAATATCATACATTGTTATTTCAAATTTGACAATCAAGAAGTTGTTGTCGTCATAGTTTTATCACCAATTAACAAGTAAATAGTCGCTACACAAACAAAAAACCAAATACCAGAAAAATTCCTCCGTTGTACATCTTTCATAATATAATAGTTCATCTGACCAATTCCATGTTCCCCATACTTGATGATATTGTTGGCAACATCAGTGCCTCCAATTTTCTGTGTGCCACCATTATTAACATTATTACCCGACGTTACATTCAAGGGGATAGGTGGTGTGCCGGAGCCCTCAGGGGAGTGGTTTCCATAGTTGTGGCTAGACGACGGTGAAATGGGTGCGCGATTCTCAGGAGTGCTTTCAACATGGTGCGCCCTTGGCGGCCACAAACGAGCCCAAACTTTTCTCGAGCCGTGGATAATGACTTTGTAGGAAATAAAAGTATGTATAAGAACTGAACAAAGGAAATTTAATAGTCTATTCATCAAGTTATTTTCGGAATTCGATTCGTTTCTATTTACTTCCTTATTCTCGTCCTGCATAAATTAATTCAACATGAAAGATCAATATATCAGTTTAGCATGACAATACAACATTATTATCTATTAAATCTGTTATTTCAAAGCTTACGTCTACAAACTCAAAGAGAAATCAAATACATACAGGTGACATGGTCTTCTTTGAGTTTTAAACATTCGCTTATTATTTTGGTTAAGATAGTTTTCTCGATCACATAATACCAGTTTGGTTGAAGCCCAATGATTCCTATACGGCTATACCGTAAGAGTCTTGATTAGTGTTTTTCGTAGTAAAAAGACTATTCACGGAACAACAAATAAATCATGATCAAAATTGCTAGGGATGAGCAAAAAGATATGATAAGGTTTTAATATACGGATAAGATGCGGTCAAAGGTTGTCATTACACGAATTTTCGTATATACGATACGAATTTATGTATACACGATTCAATTTTCTTAAAACCGTATCATATCCATGTCGGGCAAAAACAAAACCGGGTCTATGGCTTATGATACGGTATTTGAAAAAAAGCAAAACTAAAAAGATCTCAGCTTTCTTTTATCCTCACTCCTCTCTATAATTAATATTGAAGACTTTGATTATTTGAACATGTAACATTTTAATCAGATTTAAGGTTAAGATGTATTGGTTTTATGGCGAATGCAAGAAATTGAATAACGAACAATCTAAATTCGTATATGGGTATACGAAAACTAGATATACGTGAAACCAGGCTGGTTCCGTAATGGTAAATTTGTGATTTTAAAAAATGGTTTTCAAAGTATACGGTTTCGCTCAGCCCGGCAAATTATTGTCCAATGATAAACACCATTTTGTAAGTACATAATTTGATAATGGTATGACAAAATATATGAAAAGCAAATAATTAAAACATTGACTACCTCGTCCTTATGATCTTGCTTAGCTCCCGCAATGAGTAACTGCGCAACAACGAAAACGAGAGAAGCAATTGGGAAAACATAGAAAACCAGTTCGTTACGATGAGACCACAACCAGCAAATTCCGATCATACATCGGATTAAGTATTTAACAGTCGAAAATATTTTCCAGTTTCGTGTTGTATTCTCCGTTGATAAGTTACTTGTCTCCTCCCCACCCTTTGGTTGCCTGGATCCTGATTCAAATGTCGAGAAAGCAAACGAACAAATAATAAGACAAATGAGACCAACTCCAATGTTGGACGCTAACCATACCAATCCAACAATCAATAACACGACGAAGCAAATCAATTTAAGTTGATGTTTGTCACGGTCCGATACATTTTCTTGTTCATCTCCTAGTAAAAGAATATCTTCAATTGCGACACCAAATAAACAAATGCCGTAAAGAATGTGGACCGATATTATTAGGAGCCATGAACCTATGATTATAATGTTCATGCTCGTACGTACATTATATCAAATTACACTCTTTGATGTTTTTTTTTTATCCAAAATGGCCATATAATTTATCAAATTTGTTTTGTGTAATCAAAGAAGTGCAAAGAGACGTATGTTTAAACAAGGAAGAAGGGGAAATTGAGACTTTTTTGTTTGATTAAGTCCCACTTTTATTTGAAAAGTCAATGCAAACCTTTTTGTTTTTTTAAAAAAAATTCCCACAAAGAGCACAAAGGTAAAAGGGCATAAATGCTAGGGATGAGCAAAAATATACAATACGGTTTTAATATACGGATAAGATACGGTATACAGTTTTAATTACACGGATTTTCGGGTACACGATACGAATTTCCGGGTATACGATACGGTTTTTGTAAAACCGTACCGGGTCCGGGTCGGGGAAAATCAAAACCGGGTATACGGTTTTGACCCTGTTTAATTATAAATAACCAAAAAAAAAGTTGTATGTAAAATTTTGTTTTCTATTTTGATTATATGGGTGAAATTTTGAGCACCAATCATTTAATTTGAAATTTGTAATATACGCAACTTACTTTATTAGTGACAAATTTCTGTGTGAAATTTTGCAAATTTGTATTTTGTTATTTTACCTACTGACTTTGCAAGTAATTGTGTTTTGTAATAATGATCCTAGTAGATTATATAAGCATCTTATTTATTGGTCGTTACTAATGTTGTGGACTCGAATTCCAAGTTTGAGGATTATCAATTAAACCGGATCCGGGTATACGGTTTTCGGGTACCCGGTTTAACCGGGTATACGAAAACTTAGTACTCGGTTAAACCTGGTCGGATTCGGGTTCTAATTTTTGGCTTTCCAAAAAACCGGGTACCAAAACCGTATCGGGTACCCGATTTTGCTCACCCCTAATAAAGGCAAGAGGGTGGCTCTCTTCCCCCTACTACTAAAAGATTAAGTCATGATTTAATTTTCCCGCCTAAAACATACTTTGTAAAATTTATAATTGGGTTGGGCTTTATACTTATAACTTATAATATGTTAGTTAGTAATTGGCTCAATTTGTTAGATTGAAATCGCACTTATGATGTAATTGAAATATTTTACTACTTTTATTTTAAAAATAAACGTGATGGTCACGAATATTTTTCTAGGAAACATTTTCTAATTAATTTTAAAATCCTGTCTTATTATACAAAAATACTACAAGTTGAGAGTATTCATAGATTATTTTTATATCTAAAACGAAAATTTTACATATAATATATATATTCTTACACTTTAGCTTATTTTCTGTCTCTTCTCCATGCTATATAAACATTTAATTTTGGTTAATTTTTTAATTTAACATATACATAAGTATATATATTACAACAAATATCTTATCTGGTTGTAGTATTAAGGTCATTACTTAACGTTTATGTTATTTCTTTAGTTTATATAATGATTTAATAACATATTAAAAAAATAGGTAACAAATAGTTTCAGTAAAATCGGCAATCTTATATGAAAGAGTAAAAGTGTTGAGCCTTCTCATTTTTAATCTCTTAATACAAGACATTACTATTACTAAATTTTATAATTATATTTCAAAGGGAATTAAATACTACTATACCGGGTATATAATTATTAAATTCTTTAATATCTCTATTTAAAAAACTGCGCATTTGCGCGGATTTTATACTAGTATGGAAAAAAGCTAGGTTCATGGAAAAAAAACCGTGCAAGACTTTAATAACTAAATGGAAAAAAAAAGCGCAATACTCATATTTATAACTCCAACCAAATATCTGATGATTATCGAACGCAAACACGGGTAAGAGCTAGGTTCACAGATCGACTAAAAGGTTCATGGAGATCGATTTGAGTTGATAATCAAATTAAATAAAAATATTCTAATTGACTTTAATTTATCTTAAGTGATTTTAAATATTTAAAATTATTTAGAGTATTTTTTTGAATTAAATTTTTGACAAATTATTTTCTTTTCTTTTTTTATAATAAAAAATTTCAATAAACTAGTTTTATTTTATTTTACTTGGATATTTTAAAATGCAATGATCGTTCATTTTTAGCTCATCCACCGTCCGTGTTTTTGCACAAAACTGAGCTCAATTTAGAACACGGCTTTTGGTCCAACCCTTTACCCTCTGAAGAGTATGGATTCCTAGTACCTAAGAGGGGGAGGGGGTGAATTAGGTCCCTTTTAAAATTTTCAACTAGTTCTTTATGAATTAAAGCGAGTTGAGTCGAAGAGTAAAGAAGAGTTCTGATCGTGGCAACAGTCAGTTGAACTGTTACCAGTTCCTTTCAGATTGAAGCGAAGCTGTAGCTAACAGTATTGAAGACTGTTGCTATGCTTAATCAAAGTACGTAAATAAAAAGTGCAGCGGAAATAATGAAAGGAAAGATCAACACACGATTTTGAATTGGTTCGGCCTTCACTCTAAGGGCCTACGTCCAATCTTCATTATATTGCTTTGTTAATAAGAAATCTACTCCGACAACTTAAAAACCCCTACAATAAAATGGCCAACAACCTACTCCGGTTGCGAAAGAGTTTAAGAACACACTTGTTCTAAAACTCGACTCTTGAACTGAAAAGTTACAGGATCTTTGTTCCTCAAATGTTGTTCTCAAAAAGAACTTGTGAGGACAATTTCAAGATCTAACTATTCAAGTAACAAGAATATATCATAATGGCAACAGTAGTCTGGACTGTAACTATTGAAGACTTTAGAAACTTTTGCAAAGAAAAAGGTTTTGAAAAACACTTAAAACAGTTTGCAATTGAAAGATAATGCTTTGGAAAGTCTTAGCAAATCTGAGCATCTAATGTCTTCTATTTATAGAGGGAAGGAGGATGTTTGAAGTGTTTTAAAATTATTATCTTTGGAAGAGTCAATCAACATAACTTGTAGATGTCAATAAATAAGTAAGTGGGTTGAAAATGATGTTTCATATAAGAAGTAAGGCTACCAAAGGTAATGATGGAAATGTTGAGTGATAGGAAGTAAGGCTACCAAAGGCAATGATGTAAAGGTTGAGTGATAGTACTTAAAGTCTATAAAACTATCCTTGACCTTTGATTAAAACATGGAGGATATAAGCTATGTTTAGCTTTTTCAAAAAAACATTTCTTTGCCTTATTCTAAAAAGTAAAACATTCTTCAAATAATTTGATAAATCACTTCCCAATTCAGATTTGGTTTATTAAAACACATTTTTGACGAAAAATGATATTTGAAATGACAAAATGGTTTCGATTCAAGAGTTGCAGACAAAAGCAACAGTTGCACTTACTGTGACCAGTTCACATAAGTACTACTGTTATTATCCAGACATTGAGGCAACAGTCATGCTCACTGTTGCCGCGAACTATTGCCAAACGATGTATTTTATTACTTTTACAAATGTACTCACATCCTAAGACAACAACAACTATGAAGAGTTCTTGACTTGATCTTTGACTTCTTTCTTGATCAACATTGCATATGGAGAGACATTGGAACCTAAGAAATAGTCACTTGATAAACATGTTAAATTGGCATGTCATCATCAATATGAACCCAACAAATTCCCCCTTTGATGATGACAAGCCCAATAAACGAATGTTCCCAAAAGTTCCCCCTCAATTGGTCAGTCAATATTTCATCCAAATGAGAATAAGGTCAAACTAGGTTTATGCAATTTGACAAGAACTTAGGATCAAGTCACAAACATAGCCACTGTTACTACTTACCCTAAGGTATTAAGCAAGAGTTAAAGAATCGCATGCGCACACAACATGAGTTTACCTTTTCCCCCTCTTGATATCATCAAAGGGTAAAGAAGTCTCCCCCGGACACAGACAAAGCAATCATAATTATCAATAACATAGCATATATTATTAAGCACAAAACTAAAGTTCAACGAAAAGACATGAGTAGGTTTGTTTAGTACGCCACCAAAGGATAGAAGGAGGCGAGCAAAAAAGATCAAGACGATCAAATTACGATGGGATCATGGTTGTCTAGATCATCAATATTCCTTCCTTCTTCTTTCATGAAGGCATAGATATCATCCAAAAGAACCACAAGACTCTCAAGTTTTCCCCCGAATGCTCCTTATCACACCCTTTGGTCTTCGTCATACCCATGGAAGTCAATTTATCATTTTGAACTCGAACTTGTGTTCACCGTCAACCCTTTATTTCTTGAAAAGCAAAGATAACCAAACACCATATGCAAGTTGTAACTAGAAGAGCGAGGTGAGATAACCAAAGATACAATATCTCGGTGGAGGAAGCCAAGCTCATGACTATAGGATTGACGCCCTTTTCTTTTCTTTTTTTCGGATTTTTTTTTTTATTTTTGAGCTTGTGATCTCTTCTAATGTCGAATTATCTTCAATGGTGGTTACCCTTTTCGAAGGAGCGATCTTCTTAACATACCCTCTTGTCGAATAATACCTTATTTGAGAAAGTTTGAGAGGGTTGAGAGGTCATCTTGATTTGAAGTGAGGAGATGGTAGCATTTAGGCTCGTTTTTATCATGGTAAAAGAGGAACTTAGAGTTTTGTTTTGTTGAGAGAGTGAAAGTGAATGGTTGAATTTTGATTTTTGAGTGTTTTGATTTTTGTGGGGAAAAATAGAGACAAACTTTACTAACCATATCATGTCAAGTAGTTGAACTTAATTAAATGCAAAATATTGTGATGCTATGTAAAGATTAAAATGAGGTGCAATGACTAGATTAAGAGGAAACATACTTACATACCAATCTCATCAATCATGTGGGAAATTAGCAAACACATATTAGAATTACAAGCAATTAATTAAACCAATTTTCAACCGAAGTTTTTCGAATTGTTCTCTTACAAGTGGTTTAGTATATATGTTGGCAATTTGATCTATGGTTTTGCAAAAGATAAGTTTAATATGACCTTTTTCTACATAATCACGGAGAAAATGATGACGAATCTCAATGTGTTTAGTTCGTGAGTGTTGAATAATATTTTTGAAAATAAAGATCGCACTCTTATTATCACACATAAAAGAAATTAAGTCAAAGATCATACCAAAGTCATGTAGTTGTTGTCGAATCCAAAGAAGTTGTGAGCAACATTGAGCGGCACTAATGTATTCATTTTCGGCCGTTGAGAGAGCAACCGTGTTTTGCCTTTCCGGTCGCACATCATATGTTAGGTTGGTGAGTGGATGAGAACTTTGATGTTTCCACTTCTTAGGCTTAAAGGTTGTTTGTTCCCCCTCAATTGAATCACCATCTACGAGTTTAATGATTTGATAAGAAGGTTCATTGATTTGAGTACTGACAGAGGTCACAGTAGGTGCTACTGTGACTGATGGAGTGCATTGATAAGTTCCCCCTGAACTGTTGCCTTCGTCAGTAGGTAACAGTGAGGCTGTCTGTTACTGTTCTGTTTCAGCTCTTTCCACCATTTCTTCTTCAATATTTATTGATTCCTCTTGAATCAATCCACTTTCAAACTCATCATTTTGTTCCTTTCTTGTTGTCACCAAATGTTACCGTGCCACCATCATAAGCTTCAAGTGAGAGGAATTGGCTTCTATCTCTCGTCATGTGACGAGAGCATCTACTATCAAGGTACCAATTGCGGCCGCCTCTCACCAAGACCTACAAGAGATTAGAGTTTTAGTTTAGGAACCCAAATAAATTTGGGTCCCTTTTTGTGCCTTGCTTGGTTTAATAAATCTCTTCTAACCCATATTTGCTTGACCACTTTAGTGTTCCTATTTATGTCATTAAACCTTTTGTTACATCCATTGAAAACGTGACCCGTCTTGCCACAATAGTTGCACACAACATATTCGGGAAGGCCGGCGTACTTTCTCCTTCTAAAATCGGTTTTGGTTGGATCTTGGTTTCGAACGCAACAATGAGTCTTACTGTTGCCTTTGAAACCAAGACCAACTTTCTTCTCATGATCGAAAGATTGAGAGGTGAGAAAGTTGAGCACGGTTTGACTACCTTCCCATTTTTGATAAAAGAGTTTTGCTTCCAAAAGATTTTTGTTGAGTTTCTCTATTTTGGCAAGATTGGTCTCATTGGTTTGTTGAAAGATTTCTAATTCCTTTTTCTTTTCAACATATTTAGATTTAAGATCCATGACGGAATTAGACTTCTCTTCAACATGAAGTTTGAGACTAGACACACATTGTTCCGAGTGTATCCATCTTTCATGACGGTTTCTACATTCAGTTTTGAGAGTTTCACATTCATTCTTTAAGTGATCACGTTCCTTAGTGAGAGAAGAAATTTGATTCTTTAAGGTCAAGTTTTCATTGCTTTGATCAGTGGTAACAGTACAGGGGACTGTGGCTTTCAGACGATCAATTTCATCGATCAACTCACCCATTTCGACTTTAAACATTTCTTGATCCTTCAAAATGTTATCACGTTCCTCGGTTAATGTGGAAACTTGTGAGATTAAGGAAATGTTAACATTTTGAAGTTCAGAATCAGAGGAGGACTCAGTGACTTTAGTCGACTCAAGTTGTTTAGTCAGATTTTTGTTTAACTTGTAGAGTCTTTTCATTTCTTTCTCAATCTCAGAGGTAACAGTCAGAGACTCTGTTGCTTTTAGTTCCTTTTTCAGGAGGACATTTTCCTCCGCTATCTCCTCAATCTCATCTTGCATCACATTCAATTTTTCTGTTTGAGCACGACATTTGTCAAAGAGTTTTTCAAGAAGTTGACATACCTTACTTTTGGAATAGGTTCTAACCTTGGCTTTAAGGTTTTTTACCTCATTGTCGGACTCCGAGTCGTAATCATCGGGATAGGCCATGAGACATCTAAGAGTTTCGTTTTTAAGAGTTTGTGATTTGGTTTTATTTGTTAAGCACATCTTTGCCTTAAGATCATCCTCGATGTCATCATCGTCATCGGATTCGGACATTCCCCAAATGGCGGACATGACTTTGTGTTTCATTTCGCTTTTAGCTTTGTCTCTCTTTTCCTTAGATTTAATATCTCCCCACTTTGGACATTCTTTGATTTGGTGAGATTTATCACCACACTTAAAGCATCCAACTCCATTGGGTCTTTTCTTAGGAAAACGTTTTTTCATGGTATTATTATTGAACTTATTTTGACCATAGCTATTTACCATTTCTACTATGTTACGAGAGAACACATCAAATTCATCTTCTCCATTGTCTTCCTCATCACTAGAGGTAGACTTAAGAGCGAGCCCTTTCCCTTTAGGATCATCACTAGGATTCTTTAAAAGAATTTGCTCATAAGCCATTAGTGATCCCATTAGTTCATGAAGGGTTAGAATCGAAAGGTCTTTAGCTTCTTCGATGGCCGTGACCTTAGCTCTCCATTTGAGAGAGAGACTTCGAAGAATTTTTCGCACAAGGTCCTCGGACTCGAAGGTCCTACCAAGGCTTTTAAGTTCATTAATAATACTAGAAAAACGAGAAGAGAGACTATTGATGGATTCGTCTTTGGTCATATTGAACAACTCATATTGTTGCATGAGTAGATCAATACGATGCTTTTTTACTTGGATGGTTCCTTCATAAGCAAGTTCAAGACAATCCCAAATTTCCTTGGCGGAAGGACAACCGGCAATTCGACTCACATCTTGAGGACCAATGCAATTTTGAAGAATTGTCATTGCCTTTGAGTTCTTTTCGGCCTTTTTATAGTCCTTCTCGTCATATTTGCCTTCGCTTTTAAGAGTTACTTCCCCTTCTTTGGAAGTCTCCGTTATAACGAGGGGACCATTCTTGACAATGATCCAACATTCAAAGTCTATGCTTTTAATGTAATGTTCCATTTTGAGTTTCCACCAACCAAAATTCTCACCGATAAATATCGGGATCTTGGAGAGTGTAAAGGAATCCATTCCCCGGAATCTACTCAAGGTAATTAGCCTTATCAAGAGCACGAGGCTCTGATACCAATTGAAGAGTATGGATTCCTAGTACCTAAGAGGGGGAGGGGGTGAATTAGGTCCCTTTTAAAATTTTCAACTAGTTCTTTATGAATTAAAGCGAGTTGAGTCGAAGAGTAAAGAAGAGTTCTGATCGTGGCAACAGTCAGTTGAACTGTTACCAGTTCCTTTCAGATTGAAGCGAAGCTGTAGCTAACAGTATTGAAGACTGTTGCTATGCTTAATCAAAGTACGTAAATAAAAAGTGCAGCGGAAATAATGAAAGGAAAGATCAACACACGATTTTGAATTGGTTCGGCCTTCACTCTAAGGGCCTACGTCCAATCTTCATTATATTGCTTTGTTAATAAGAAATCTACTCCGACAACTTAAAAACCCTACAATAAAATGGCCAACAACCTACTCCGGTTGCGAAAGAGTTTAAGAACACACTTGTTCTAAAACTCGACTCTTGAACTGAAAAGTTACAGGATCTTTGTTCCTCAAATGTTGTTCTCAAAAAGAACTTGTGAGGACAATTTCAAGATCTAACTATTCAAGTAACAAGAATATATCACAATGGTAACAGTAGTCTGGACTGCAACTTTTGAAGACTTTGAATACTTTTGCAAAGAAAAGGTTTTGGAAAACACTTAAACAAATTTGCAAATGAAAGATAATGCTTTGAAAAGTCTTGGAAAATCTGAACATTTAATGTCCTCTATTTATAGAGGTAGGGAGTAAGCATGAAGTGATATTAAATTATTTTTTAAAATTGTTATCTTTGGAAGAGTCAATCAACCTAACTTGTAGATGTCAATAAATAAGTAAATGGGTTAAAAAGGATGTTTCATATAGAAAGTAAGGCTACCAAAGGCAATGATGTAAAGGTTGAGTGATAGTACTTAAAGTCTATAAAAGTATCTTTGACCTTTGGTTAAAACATGGAGGATATCAACCAAGTAAGCTTTTTCAAAAACCCTTTCTTTGCCTAATTCTAAAAAGTAAAACATCCTTCAAATAATTTGATAAAGCACTTGCCAACTCAGATTTGTTTCTGAAACACATTTTCGATGAAAATAACATTTAAAAGGAAAAATGATTTTTATTCAAGAGTTGCAGAAAAAAGCAACAATTGCACTTACTGTGATCAGTTCACATAAGTACTACTGTTATTATCCAGACATTGAGGCCACAGTCATGCTCATTGTTGTCTCCACAAATGAGCATTCTTTTTGCCACAAACTATTGCCAAAAGATGTATTCTATTACTTTTACAAATGTACTCACATCCTAAGACAACAACAACTATGAAGAGTTCTTAACTTAATCTTTGACTTCTTTCTTGATCAACATTGCAAATGGAGAGGCATTGGAACCTAAGAAATAGTCACTTGATAAACATGTTAAATTGGCATGCCATCATAAATAGGAGCCCAACAAATTCCCCCTTTGATGATGACAAGCCCAATAAACGAATGTTCCCAAAAGTTCCCCCTCAATTGGTCAGTCAATATCTCATCCAAATGAGAATAATCTCAAACTAGGTTTATGCAATTTGACAAGAACCTAGGATCAAGTCAAAAACATAGCTACTGTTACTACTTACCCTAAGGTATTAAGTAAGAGTTAAAGAATCGCATGCGCACACAACATGAGTTTACCTCTTCCCCCTCTTGATATCATCAAAGGGTAAAGAAGTCTCCCACGGACACAGACAAAGCAAACATGATTATCAATAATATAACATCCATTATTAAGCACAAAACTAAAGTTCAACGAAAGGACACAAGTAGGTTTGTTTAGTACACCACCAAATGGTAAAAAGGGGCGAGCAAAAAAAAAGTTCAAGACGATCAAAGTAAGATGGGATCATTGTTGTCTAGATCGTCAATAGCCTCATGCAAAGGTCCTTCCAAATATTCCTTCCTTCCTCTTTCATGAGGGCATATATATCATCAAAAATAACCACAACACTCTCAAGTTTTTTTTATCCTGGAATGATCCTTATCACACCCTTTGGTCTTCGTCATACCCATAAAAATTTACCACTTTGAACTCTAACACCTATTTTCTCAAATTGACATATGTAGTGACCCAAAACTGGTGTTCACCGTCAACCCCTTATTTCTTGAAAAGAAAAGATAAACTAACACCATGGGCAAGTTGTAACTAGAAGAGCAAGGTGAGATAACCAAATATACAATACCTCGGTGGAGGAAGCCAAGCTCATAACTATAGGATTCTCGCCCTTTTTATTTATTTATTTTTCGGAATTTTTTTTATTTTATTTTACAGCTTGTGATCTCTTCTAATGTCGAATTATCTTCAATGATGGTTACCCTTTTCGAAGGAGCGATCTTCTTAGCATACCCTTTTGTCGAATAATACCTTCTTTGTGGAAGTTTGAGAGGGTTTAGATGTCAACTTAATTTGACGTGAGGAGATGGTAGCATTTAGGTATCATGGTAAAAGAGGAATCGAGGGTTTTGTTTTGTTGAGAGAGAAGGTATGTGAGTGAAAGTCATCGGCTGAATTTGGATTTTTGAGTGTGTTGATTTTTGTGAGGAAACATAGTGACATACTTTACTAACCATATCATGTCAAGTAGTTGAACTTAATTGAATGCAAAATATTGTTATGCTATGTAAAGATTAAAATGAGGTGCAGTGACTAGATTAAGAGAAAGCATACTTACATACCAATCTCATCAATCATGCGGGAAAATAGCAAACACATATTAGAATTACAAGCAATTAATTAAATCAATTTCCAACCGAAGTTTTTCGAATTGTTCTCTTGCAAGTGGTTTAGTAAATATTTCGGCAATTTGATCTACGGTTTGCAAAATATAAGTTTAATATGACCTTTTTCTACATAATCACGGAGAAAATGATGACGAATCTCAATGTGATTAGTTCGCGAGTGTTGAATAGGATTTTTGGACATATTAATCGCACTCGTATTATCACACATAATAGAAATTAAGTCAAAGATCATACCAAACTCATGTAGTTGTTCTCGAATCCAAAGAAGTTGTGAGCAACATTGAGCGAAACTAATGTATTCACTTTCGGCCGTTGAGAGAGCAACCGTGTTTCGCCTTTTCGATCTCCAAGAGATAAGACATGGACCCAAGAAGGTACCAATTACAGATGTACTCTTTCGATCTAATTTCTCTCTAATTGGTTGAGCTCTTCTTGCATGGCCATCAACCAGTAGGCATCAGTCAAGGCTACTGTTACATTAGCCGGTTCGATTTGAGAGATGAATACATTATGGGCACAAAAGATCTTGAGGGAGGCTCTTGTTTTGATTCCCGACCGCACGTCACTTGTTAGGTTGGTGAGTAGGTGAGAACTCTGATGTTTCCACTTCTTAGGCTTGAAGGTATTTTGTTCCCCCTCAATTGAATCACCATCTACGAGTTGAATGATTTGATGAGAAAGTTCATTGATTTCAGTATTGACAGAGGTCACAGTAGGTGTTACTGTGACTGATGGAGTGCATTGATCAGTTTCCCCTGAACTGCTGCCTTCGTTAGTAGGCAACAGTGGGGTTGTCTGTTGCTGTTCTGTTTCAGCTCTTTCCACCATTTCTTCTTCAATATTTATTGATTCCTCCTGAATCAATCCACTTTCGAACTCATCATCTTCCTCATCATTTTTTTCCTTTCTTGTTATCACCAAATGTTACCGTGCCACCATCATAAGCTTCAAGTGAGTGGAATTGGCTTCTATCTCCCGTCATGTGCCGAGAGTATCCACTATCAAGGTACCAATTGCGGCCGCCTCTCACCAAGCCTTACAAGAGATTAGATTTTTAGTTTAGGAACCCAAATAAATTTGGGTCCCTTTTTGTGCCTTGCTTGGTTTAATAAATGTCTTCTAAGCCATATTTTCTTAAACACATTAGTGTTCCTATTGATGTCATTAAACATTTTGTTACATCCATTGAAAACGTGACCCGTCTTGCCACAATAGTTGCGCACAACATATTCGGGAAGGCCGACATACTTTCTCCTTCTAAAATCGGTTTTGGTTGGATCTTGGTTTCGAATGCAACAGTGAGTCTTACTGTTGCCTTTGAAACAGAGACCAACTTTCTCCTCATGATCGAAAGATTGAGAGGTGATAAAGTTGAGCACGGTTTCACTACCTTCCCATTTTTCATAAAAGAGTTTTGCTTCCAAAAGATTTTTGTTGAGTTTCTCTATTTTGGCAAGATTGGTCTCATTGGTTTGTTGAAAGATTTCTAATTCCTTTTTCTTTTCAATATATTTAGATTTAAAATCCATGACGGAATTAGACTTCTCTTCAACATGAAGTTTGAGACTAGACACACATTGTTCCGAGTGTATCCATCTTTCATGACGGTTTCTACATTCAGTTTTGAGAGTTTCACATTCATTCTTTAAGTGATCACGTTCCTTAGTGAGAGAAGAAATTTGATTCTTTAAGGTCAAGTTTTCATTGCTGAGATCAGTGGTAATAGTACAGGGGATTATGGCTTTCAGACAATCAATTTTATCGATCAACTCACCCATTTCGACTTTAAACATTTCTTGATCCTTCAAAATGTTATCACGTTCCTCGGTTAATGTGGAAACTTTTGAGATTAAGGAAATGTTAACATTTTTAAGTTCAGAATGAGATCAGAGGAGGACTCGGTGACTTTAGTCGACTCAAGTTGTTTAGT
Source organism: Heliosperma pusillum (assembly GCA_022085475.1). Taxonomy (NCBI): domain Eukaryota; kingdom Viridiplantae; phylum Streptophyta; class Magnoliopsida; order Caryophyllales; family Caryophyllaceae; genus Heliosperma; species Heliosperma pusillum. The sequence goes on along the minus strand of JAIUZE010001874.1, from coordinate 31,673 downwards.
CAGATTTTTGTTTAACTTGTAGAGTCTTTTCATTTCTTTCTCAATCTCAGAGGTAACAGTCACAGACTCTGTTGCTTTTAGTTCATTTTTCAGGAGGACATTTTCCTCCGCTATCTCCTCAATCTTATCTTGCATCACATTCAATTATTTTGTTTGAGCACGATATTTGTCAAAGAGTTTGTCAAAAAGTTGACACACCTTACTTTTGGAATAGGTTACCTTGGCTTTAAGGTTTTTTACATCATTGTCGGACTCCGAGTCGGAATCATCGAGATAGCCCATGAGACATCTAAGAGTTTCGTTTTGATAGTTTTGATTTGGTTTGATTTGTTAAGCACATCTTTGCCTTAAGATCATCCTCGAAGTCATCATCGTCATCGGATTCGGACATTCCCCAAATGGCGGAAATGACTTGGTGTTTCAATTCGCTTTTAGCTTTATCTCTCTTTTCCTTAGATTTAATATCTCCCCACTTTGGACATTCTTTAATTTGGTGGGATTTATCACCACACTTAAAGCATCCAACACCATTGGGTCTTTTCTTAGGAAAACGTTTTTTCATGGTATTATTATTGAACTTCCTTAAACCATAGCTATTTACCATTCCTACTATGCTACGAGAGAACACGGTGAATTCATCTTCTTCATTGTCTTCCTCATCACTTGAGGTAGACTTAAGAGCGAGCCCTTTCCCTGTAGGATAATCACTAGGATTCTTTAAAAGAATTTGCTCATAAGCCATTAGTGATCCCATTAGTTCATGAAGGGTTAGAACCGAAAGGTCTTTAGCTTCTTCGATGACCGTGACCTTAGCTCTCCATTTGAGAGAGAGACTTCGAAGAATTTTTCGCACAAGGTCCTCGGACTCGAAAGTCCTACCAAGGCTTTTAAGTTCATTAATAATAATAATAGAAAACCGAGAAGAGAGACTATTGATGGATTCGTCTTTGGTCATATTGAACAACTCATATTGTTGTATGAGTAGATCAATACGATGCTTTTTTACTTGGATGGTTCCTTCAAAAGAGAGTTCAAGACAATCCCAAATTTCCTTGGCGGAAGGACAACTGGCATTTCGACTCACATCTTGAGGACCAATGCAATTTTGAAGAATTTTCATTGCCTTTGAATTCTTTTCGGCCTTTTTATAGTCCTTCTGGTCATACTTTCCTTCGCTTTTAAGAGTTACTTCCCCTTCTTTGGAAGTCTCCGTTATAACGAGGGGAACATTCTTGACAATTATCCAACATTCAAAGTCTATGATTTTAATGTAATGTTCCATTTTGAGTTTCCGCCAACAAAAATTCTCACCGATAAATATCGGGATCTTAGAGTGTGTAGAGGAATCCATTTCCCCGGAATCTACTCAAGGTAATTTGTGACAACCCTCGCGAAAGCATAAAGATAAACAAGTAGCTTGCAGTGGAAATTAGAGAATTTTTAAAACTTTTTAAGGTAAGGTTCGCAAAGGTTATCAAAAGGTGAAAAACGTCATAAACGAATAAAGTAGTAGTGTCGAAAAGGTCGATAGATCACTACAAGGGAGACAACGGTCCCAAAGGTACAATAACTCTAAAAATAGGAGAGTCTAAGCGGTAAAGGTGATCATCGTGAAACGACGCTCGCTAGCTCACACTAGTCTCAACCCCATGTAGCACTGACCTGTACCTGTACATTCATGAAACATGAACGCCACAGTCAGTGGGGAGTAACTCCGGGTTCTCCCAGCCATATCACATAAAAACGTACATAACTAAGCACATAGTCATACGTCATCATGCCACCATACATATATTGTGCCGGATAAAGAGAATAGCATTATAAAAGTGACAATATTCAAGGAAAGGAAACCATCATTCATAATCATCGTGCAATAGAAGACTCGAGGAAGACTCCCCATGGCAACCATATAGAACACAAAGGGCTTGCATCTCACCATTAGCGACTTATGTTTGAGAAGGTTTGGGACTCGACATACAGACCAATCATAGGCATCTAAAACAGTCAAGTATACAATCCATCGTATGATCAGACATAAGCATACATACTCTCACGGTAAGTGGCACGCACTAGCATTGTGTACAAGTATCAAGACAAGTCAATGGAAGCCCACATGATAAGACGTTTCCCGAAACCGTATGCGATAAGACGTTTTGTATACTCATGACCTAGACACACAGGTTCACGGGATAAAACGTTTCCCGGAACTGTATACGATAAGATGTTTCGTATACTCGAGACTTAGACAAACATATCCACGGGATAAGACGTTTCCCGGAACTGTATACGATAAGATGTTTCGTATACTCGAGACTTAGACAAACATGTCCACGGGGTAAGACATTCACCGGAAGCGTGTACGATAAGACGTGTCGTACACACAAGACTCTATTCCTCTCGGTAGGACGACGATAATAATACGGTCCTAGTCTAAACCTGGCCAGACTCTCGGGATAAGACGTTTCCCGATTCGACATGTGGTATGACGTTCCACATCCAAGACTCGATCATACAAAGACGTCGAGTACCCCAAATTCGGCTAAACCACACGAAAGAGGCGGAAAGAGATCTATAGTCAAAAGTCAAGCTAGTACGCTACATGCATGACACCACCTCGCAAAGATACAACATTTGACGGCCGGGTCGATCAACGCATTGCGTTCACCTCCTAACAACGTCGTCATATCCCCACTAAAACATGCATACAAGCATCAAGGATACACCCCATCGCTCCGACATTCCACTCTAACGAGGATAAGGTGTAGCCGGGAAATGAGAGTTCATAGCACCCAACAAGTAGTGTTCAAATCAAATACATAAGGTAGAACCGACTCAAGAGGGGACATATCAAAACCGTCTCAAAACATGCGATATAAGCATGTGAGATATCATAAGTTCTAAACATGAATATTTAATGTTATTACGTAAGTTAATAAGATAAACAAACCATACAAACTATTACATGTGAACTCATATGGAAAAGAAATGAGAATAAGCAATAGCGGGTGCCAGCCGGTCAAGGGAACCGGCCGCCGGCTACCCGGCTGGCACTACAGCAACACGAAACAACACAATAAAAATACAGAGGATCCCCAGCCGGTGGGTGTGACCGGCCGCCGGCTACCCGGCTAGGGACACATGCCAATTTAGAGGAAAGAAGGAAAAATAGGGAAGGGGGAGTCTCAGCCGGTCGGCCGGCTGCCGGGTGGCCGGCTGGGACTCACATACTATCAAAAGTTCACAATTTATCGGAGGTGTCCCAGCCGGTCGGGTGAACGGCTGCCGGTCGGCCGGTTGGGAACTACGCAATACCAAAATTCTTCAAAAATGCCAATTCACATCAGACACGTTCCCAGCCAGTCGGCTGACCGGCGGCCGGTACTACAAACACGCGGAATTCAACACAACATCAACCAACTCAATTTCCATGGTTACTCATCCAATTCCAACAACATTTACTAACATCAAACCACATTAAATGCATATTAATCATCACCAATCATTGGGTAAATATCAATTAAAGCAAAGCCAGCATATTTATTGTCCAACACAAGTTCCAACATGTTAAATGAGCATAATTAACCACTTGAATACAACTTAACATATGATTAGTGAAAGAAAGCATGGAAGATGGAATTCACACATATGAAAGGGCGACAAGCATGTTTCTTCATGAAATTCAAGCAAAGATTGTGTCTTTCCTACTAAAACTACCATTAAAACATTTAAAACGTAAATTGATATCGAGTAACCCTTCACCTTTACCTTTTTGCGTCTTCAGTTTCGTTCTAGCTCTTCTTCTACTAGGAAGTAGTCACTCTCCGGATCTTCTAAGTCTCCTCCTACAAAATTTGTCATAAAATATGAAGAATTTCATATTGAAAAAAGATAAGAAAACGAAAGTGAGAAAGATTGGATTTTTATTACCTTAAAAGAAATAGGGAAAGAAAGGAGAAAGAATAAGCTAAAAACTAAGAGATTTGAGTAAGGAATGAGTGAGTTGTGTGAAGCTTGAGTTGTTCAACAATGGTGGTTATGGAGGTTTGGGTTTTAGGGTTTGGTGAGGAAGAAGAGAGTGAAATGTTGCTGAGATTTGTGAGTGGAAAACGAGTATAATATGGGCCAAGTGAGTGAGTGTAAAAATAGGAGAGCCCAATATGAGGTTCGGAATCTTACCCACAAGAAATTTTGAGTAGAATCCGATTACGGGCTCGGATTTACTATATTAGACACGGAAAACTAAGTTCTATTCTAAATCTAAAATTACGCTAATTAATAATAATATATTATTATTAAAATAAAATAAGGTACATTTGCGGGTGTTACATAATTACCCTTATCAAGAGCACGAGGCTCTGATACCAATTGAAAAGTATGGATTCCTAGTACGTAAGAGGGGTAGGGGGTGAATTGGGTACTATTTACAACTTTCAACTAAGTCTTTATGAATTAAAGTGAGTTGAGCGGAAGTGTAACAAAATGTTCTGATTGTGGTAACAGTTAGTTGAGCCGTTACCAGTTCCTTTCAAAGGAATGTGAAGCTATAGCTGACAGTATTGAAGACTGTTTCTATGCTTAATCAAAGTACGTATGTGACAACCCTCGCAATAGCGGAAATAAAACATAACAAGCATGCGATTTAAATAGCGGAAATGCGAGATTTTTAAAACTTTTTACATGCTAAGAGTTAAGAACGAGGGGTATCAAAAGATTACAAATCAAAGTAGGAGAACTACAATGAGACATAGTCTCTCAAAACGTAGTCAAGCATAAAATTTTAGTTAGTAAACTAGCTAAGAACGTTTATGGGTGAATCGTCAAGTCCAACGCTCGCTAGCTCACACCCGAACCCAAAAACAAGAAAAGATCCATCCAAGCAACCTGTTCATTCATGAAAACATGAACGCCACAGTCAGTGGGGAGTAACTCCGGGTTCTCCCAGCCATATCACATCAAAACATACATAAACAAGCAGGTAATCATGTAAACGTATATATATATATCATGCCGGATATGAGAATAACATTATGATAATAACAATATATGAGTAAAGAAAACCATCATCCATCATCATCATACGATACAAGACTCGGGGAAGACTCCCCTTGGCAACCATATAGAACACTAAGGGCTTGCATCTCACCATTAGCGACATATGCTTGAGAAGGTTTGGGACTCGACATACAAACCAATCATAGGCACCCAAATGAACCAAGCATTCAATTCATCATATGATCAAATATAAGCATACACACTCTCACGGTAAATGACACGTACTAGCATCATGTACAAGTAGCCAGACAAGTCAATGGAAGTCCATGGGATAAGGCGTTTCCCTGAAGCGCATACGATAAGGCGTTTCGTATACTCATGACCTAGACAAACATGTCCACGGGGTAAGGTATTCCCCTGAACCGTGTACGATAAGGCGTTTCATACACACGAGACTCTATTCCTCCTGGTAGGATGACGGTAATAATACGGTCCTAGTTTAAACCTGGCCAGACTCTCGGGATAAGACATTTCCCAATTCGACATGTGGTATGACGTTCCACATCCAAGACTCGATCACACAAAGGACGTCGAGTACCCCAAATTCGGCTAAACCACACGAAAGAGGCGGAAAGAGATCTATAGTCAAAAGTGAAACTAGTACGCTACATGCAATGACACCACCTCGCAAAGATACAATATTTGACGGCCGGGTTGATCAATTCATTGCGCTCACCTCCTAACAACGTCGTTATATCCCCACTAAAACATGCATACAAGCATCAAGGATACAGCTCATCGCTCCGACATTCCAGTCTAACAAGGATAAGGTGTAGCCGGGAAATGAGAGTTCAAAGCACTCCACAAGTAGTGCTCAAATCAAATACATAAGGTAGAACCGACTCAAGAGGGGACATATCAAAAACCGTCACAAAACATGTGATATAATCATATGAGATATCATATAATCTAAACATGAATATTTAATGTTATTACATAAGTTTATACGATAAACAAACCATACAAACTATTACATGTGAAGTCATATGGAAAAGAAATGAGAATAAGCTACAGGAGGTGCCAGCCGGTCAAGTGGACCGGCCGCCGGCTACCCGGCTGGCATTACAGCAACACAAAATAAGTCAATAAAAATACAGGGGAACCCGAGCCGGTGGGTGTGACCGGCCGCCATCTATCCGGCTGGGGGCGCATGCCAAATGAGAAGAAAGAAGGAAAAAATGGGGAAAGGGGAGTCTCCGCCGGTCAGACGGCTGCCGGGTGGCCAGCTGGGACTCGCATGTTATCAAAAGTTAACAAATTCACAAGGGGTTCCCTGCCGGTCGGCTGACCGGCAGCCGGTTGGTCTGCTGGGACTTACGCATCATCAAAAATCCACGAAATAAGCACTTCCATTCAGACACGTCCCCAGCCGGTCGGCTGACTGGCGACCAGTCGGCCGGCTGGGGCTACAAAACACGGGATTTCAGCAACAACAACAACCAATCCAAATTCCATGGTTACTTATATAATTCCAACAAAATTTACTAGCATTAAACCACATTAAATGTACATTAATCATCACCAATCATTGAATAAACATCAATTAAATCAAACCCAAACATATTTAATGTCCAACACAAGTTCCAACATGTTAAATGAGCATAATTAACAACTTGAATACTACTTAACATATGATTAGTGGAAGAAAGCATGAAATATGGAATTCACACACATGAAAGAGCAACAAACATGTTTTCTCATGAAATTCAAACAAAGATTGTATCTTTCCTTACTAAAACTACAATTAAAACATTAAAAACGTAAATTGATATCGAGTAACCCTTCACCGTTCCCTTTTTGCGTCTTAAACAATCTTCAAGGTCTTCCTCCACGAGATAATAATCCTTGTCGGGGTCTTGGAGGTCTCCACCTACACAAAAACACAAAAGATGAATAAAATTCATCCTTGATAAAGATGGAAAAATTGAAAATGAGAAAGATGAGAACTTTATTACCACACAAGGTAGAGGAGGATAGGAGAGGAAGATTAGACTAAAAATCAAGAGATTTGAGTGAGGAATGAGGGACTTGTGTGAAGCTTGAGTTATTCAACAATGGTGGTTATGGAGGTTAGGGTTTTTGAGGGTTTGGTGAGGGAGAAGAAGAGGAAAAGTTGCTGAGATTTGTGAGTGGAAAAGTGAGTATAAGATGGGCCAAGTGGGTGAGTGGAGAATGGGGACAGGCCCCAAAATGTGACATAAGGCGTGTCTCACCCGAAATTCCGAGTAGAGTCCGAATACGGACTCGGATTTGCTAAGTTGGACACGGAAAACTAAGTTCTATTCTAAATCTATAATTATGCTAATTAATATTAACATAATTTTATAAAATTATATCGGCTAAGATTACGGGTGTTACAATCACCCCACCTTTTAAAAAGTTTTGCCCTCGAAACTTGAGCGAAAGAAGGATACCTTAATCGAAAATGCTTGGATACTTAGCACGCATGGTAGCTTCCGGTTCCCACGTCTCTTCTTCTACATTACCACATCTCCACAAAACCTTCACTAATGGTAACACCTTGCTTATCAACTTTTTGTCTTTGCGATCAAGGATGCGGATTGGCTTCTCTTGAAAGGACAAATTCGGCTCGAGGTCGGAGATCTCGGCTTGAAGGACATGGCTTGGATCACTAAGGTACTTCCTCAATTGAGAAACATGGAAGACATCATGAACTTTGCCCAAATTCGGGGGCAAGTCCAATTCGTATGCTACGACACCAACTCTTTTCACAATGTCAAAGGGTCCAATGTATTTCGGGCTCAATTTACCCGTTACACCAAACCTTTAAACACCCTTCATCAGAGATACCTTCAAGAATACTTTATTTCCAACTTTAAACTCCAACGGTCTTCTTCGGACATTGGCATATGATTTATGTCGGTCTTGAGGAGCTTTCATCCTATCACGGATGACCTTCACATGATCAATGGTTTCTACAAGGACATCGAGGCCTAAATCACGAACATCGCTCAGTTGATCCCAACAAATAGAGCTTCGGCATTTCCTTCCTTAGAGAGCTTAATAGGGGGCCATCTTGATCGAGGCATGATAGCTATTATTGTAAGAAAATCCACCAAAGGTAAAATCTTTTCCCAACTATATTGGAAGTCAAGGGCACAAGCTCTAAGTAAATCCTCCAAGGTCTGAATAGTCCTCTCAGTCTGACCATCGGTGGCGGCATGGAAAGCGGTACTCATCAACAACTTACTACCCATGGCTTCTTGTAAGGACTTCCAAAATCTCGGACAAAACCGAGGGTCTCGGTCGGATATGATATCCTTGGGAACACCATGATATCTGACGATCTCATCAACATAGGCTGTGGCTAGTCGGTATAAGCTCCAAGTCTCCTTGATCGGGATGAATCTGGCGCTCTTGGTCAAGCAGTCAACAATAACCCAAACGGCATCTTTACTTCCCACGGTTCTTGTCAAAGCCATGACGAAATCCATAGAAATAGATTCCCACTTTCATAGTGGAATGTCCAAAGGTTGTAGCAATCCACCAGGCCTCTTGTGTTCGATCTTCACTTGTTGGCAAGTAAGGCCTCTTCCAACTTAGGACACAATATCGCCTTTCAAATTCGGCCACCAAAGTTGTAGCTTCAAGTCTTTGTACATCTTGTCACCTCCGGGGTGGATAGAGTAGGGAGAAAGGTGAGCTTCATCAAGAATTCGCTTCCTCAAGTCAAGAGCATTGGGCACGAACAATCGGTCATGGAGTCGAAGGATACCTTTCTAATCAATCTTGAAGTCTTTGGCTTTTCTTTCTAGAAGCTTGGCTTGAATGGACTTGTAGGTAGCATCATCAACTTGGCTTTCGCGGATCTCGCGGAGAAGAACGGGTTCGGCAACCATGGAACCAACATAATCGAATCCTTTCTCCACGAACTCCAACTTCAACTTTTGAAACTCAGCACAAAGATCATCGGGTAGCACCCACATAGCATTCAAGGTATGAGAAGATTTCTTACTAAGAGCATCGGCAACAACATTGGCCTTCCCTTCATGATATAACAATTCAAAATCATAGTGATTCACCAATTCCAACCATCTTATTTGTCTCATATTCAACTCCTTTTGAGTAAATATGTACTTCAAATCTTGTGATCGGAGGCTAATGAACATAGTGATTCACCAATGAACACCAATAAGATAGTACCTCCACACCTTCAACGCATGGACAACGGAGGCTAATTCCAAATCATGAGTAGGGTAGTTCACTTCATGAACTCTCAACTGTCTCGAGAATTTGGGCTCTTCTAATCAACCACAGCTTCAGTTTTATAAGGGTCTACCATCACACCTTCTTTAGAAATTACATGTCCAAGAAAGGACACCTTAGGTAACCAAAATTCACACTTGGAGAATTTGGCAAACCACCTTTGACGACGAAGGACACCCAAAATAGTCCTAAGATGATTTGCATGCTCTTCTTCGGTCTTGGAGAAGACAAGAATATCGTGGATGAAAACCACTACACACTTGTCGAGATACTCCCTAAAGGTGCGGTTCATTTGATCCATGAACATTGCGGGAGCATTAGTCAAACCAAAAGGCATCACCTTGAACTCAAAGTGGCCATATCTTGTACTAAAAGCGGTCTTCGGTATGTCGGCATCACGAACGGGAATTTGGTGGTATCCGGATCTCAAATCAATCTTGGAAAAGGTAGAAGCACCCTTTAGTTGGTCTAACAAATCTTCAATTCTTGGCAAAGGATACTTATTCTTGATCGTAACTCGGTTCAAATCGAGGTAGTCAATGCAAAGTCTCATGGAACCATTCTTCTTCTTCACAAAGAGAACGGGAGCACCCAAAGGCGAGGCACTCGGTCGAATGAAACCCTTCTCTATCATCTCATCAAGTTGCTTCCATAACTCCTTCAACTCGGTTTGAGCCATGCGGTATGGAGCTTTAGCTATGGGTCCGGTTCCGGGCACATGGTCAATGGAAAACTGAACATCACGCTCGGGAGGGATCCCGGGCAAATCTTCGGGGAATACATCAACAAAGTCTCGCACTATAGGTACATCTTCAATCTTGGGTAAGGTGGTAGATGTAGAAGTCACAACACACAAGAATGCTTGGTGACCCTTTCTTACCATACTCGCCAACTTCATTGCGGAAATCAATTGCACACCCATTCGGGAATGAGATCTCTTATAGGTTATTCTAACTTCTAAAGGACTCTTTAGATAGATCTTTTGATCTCTACACTCGAATCTAGCATGGTACAAAGCTAGTCAATCTATACCTAGGATTATATCAAACTCTCCTAGAGGAAACTTAAGGAGATTAGTGGGAAAGATGGTCCCCGAAATAGAGATAGGGACATTAGGGTAAAGAGTAGAACATGAGATAATTTCTCCGGATGGTAAGGATATGGGAGTATCCTCACTAGAGGTAGGCTCGATAGTTAACTTATCAACATAAGTTGAAGACATAAAAGACATAGATGCACCGATATCAAATAAGATAAGGCACGGTTATCCTAAGATTGAGAACATACCCGTAATTATCTCCGGATGAGCATCGGCTTCGGCGCGGCTTTGAACATAGATAGATCCCTTGGGATTAGCATTTGGAGTGGGCAACTTCCGATCGGGGCAATCACGGAAACGGTGACCAGACTTCTTGCAGAAAAAGCAAATGAGGGGTCTACCATGACATCCAACTCCGGGGTGAATGGGATTCCTACAACCGCTACAAATTCTTCCTTGAGCTTGAGCTTGAGGGGGAGCATAAGGCCTAGAAGCCACATTAGAGGTAGCTTGGGGCAAGAAAGGAGTGGGAGCCCTTGCATTTGTATTTGGGGGAGGGGTGAATCTTCGTTTGTTGGCATAGGCATTGGAAGATGAGGGAGTAAACAACCTTTTGCCATAGAAGTTTGGCTTAGGTGAGAAGGAAGGAGAGGGACTTTTCACCTTTGCTTCGTCCTTGATGGCCTTCATAGAGTTCTCGGCCTAAAGTGCATCATCATACAACTCTCCAAAAGAGGTGGAAGTCCTCCTTACTTTGCTTTGGAGCAAAGCACTAAGCTTATTACGATAGTAAAAAGCTCAGTCTTCATCATCCTTGATGAGTCTTGGTGCAAAGTGAGCAAGCTTGTTGAATTGAATGGTGAAGTCTTGAACCGTCAAGTCACCTTGTTTGAAGTCGATGAATTCTTTGAGTCTTTGTTGTTTGAGTTCTTTGGGATAGAATCGGTCTTCAACAAGAGTCTTGAAACGTTCCCAATTTAAATTGACTTCAAAAGTAGCGGTAGGGCTAGTAACCGACCACCAGTTGTCGGCTTCTCTCACAATAAAGTGCTTTGCAATCCTCACTTTATCTTCTTCCCGAACTTGATACAAGTCAAATTGCTTCTCCATCTTCCAGAACCACTCTGAGAGCTCGGTAGGGTCCGGTTCTCCTGCATAAGGCTTGGTCTTGCTTCGAGCAATTTGGCTAGCCACCCAAGCATAGCATCCTTGGTGATGGTCTTTTCTAGGAGGAGGGGCTTGGTTAGCTTGAGAATGAGCCGCATCTTGTTGATTCCTTAGGACTTGAGTGAGAGCCTCTAGAATGACATTCTCTACAAGTCGAGGTCTAACCATCTTCATAAGAGACAAAAACAAATAAAGGTTAATCCTAACACTTAGCATAAACAAAGAGACTACCAAGTAAAGTCCTTAATTTCTATCCATCTCTCATTTATTATTTCAAGGTCAAGTAATTTATGTTTAGGGTTCACGTGTGTGCGTCGGGAGTGTCATAGGCTCTGATACAAACTGTGACAACCCTCGCGATAGCGGAAATAAAACATAACAAGCATGCGATTTAAATAGCGGAAATGCCAGATTTTTACAACTTTTTACATGCTAAGAGTAAAGAACGAGGAGTGTCAAAAGATTACAAATCAAAGTAGGAGAACGACAATGAGACATAGTTTCTCAAAACGTAGTCAAGCATAAAATTTTAGTTAGAAAACTAGCTAAGAATGTTTATGGGTGAATCTTCAAGTCCAACGCTCGCTAGCTCACAACCGAACCCAAAAACAAGAAATGATCCATCCAAGCAACCTGTTCATTCATGAAAATATGAACGCCATAGTCAGTAGGGAGTAATTCCGGGTTATCCCAGCCATATCACATCAAAACGTACATAAACAAGCAGGTAGTCATGTAAACGTATATATATATATATATCATGTCGGATATGAGAATAACATTATGATAATAACAATATATGAGTAAAGAAAACCATCATCCATCGTCATCATATGATACAAGACTCGGGGAAGACTCCCCTTGGCAACCATATAGAACATTAAGGGCTTGCATCTCACCATTAGCGACATATGCTTGAGAAGGTTTGGGACTCGACATACAAACCAATCATAGGCATCCAAATCAACCAAGCATTCAATTCATCATATGATCAAATATAAGCATACACACTCTCACGGTAAATGACACGCACTAGCATCATGTACTAGTAGCAAGAAAAGTCAATGGAAGTCCACGGGATAAGGCGTTTCCGTGAACCGCATACGATAAGGCGTTTCGTATACTCATGACCAAGACAAACATGTCCACGGGGTAAGGCGTTCCCCTGAACCATGTACGATAAGGCGTTTCGTACACACAAGACTCTATTCCTCCCGGTAGGACGGCGGTAATAATACGGTCCTAGTCTAAACCTGGCCAGACTCTCGGGATAAGGCATTTCCCAATTCAAAATGTGGTATGACGTTCCACATACAAGACTCGATCACACAAAGGACGTCGAGTACCCCAAATTCGGCTAAACCACACGAAAGAGGCGGAAAGAGATCTATAGTCAAAATTTCAGCTAGTACGCTACATGCAATGACACCACCTCGCAAAGATACAACATTTGACGGCCGGTTACAAAACACAGGATTTCAGCAACAACAACAACCAATCCAAATTCCATGGTTACTTATCCATTTCCAACAACATTTACTAGCATCAAACCTTATTAAATGTACATTAATCATCACCAATCATTGAATAAACATCAATTAAAGCAAACCCAAACATATTTAATGCCCAACACAAGTTCCAACATGTTAAATGAGCATAATTAACCACTTGAATACTACTTAACATATGACTAGTTGAAGAAAGCATGAAATATGGAATTCACACACATGAAAGAGCAACAAACATGTTTCCTCATGAAATTCAAACAAAGATTGTGTCTTTCTTTACTAAAACTACAATTAAAACATTAAAAACGTAAATTGATATCGAGTAACCCTTCACCGTTACCTTTTTGCGTCTTCAACAATCTTCTAGGTCTTCCTCCACGAGATAATAATCCTTGTCGGGGTCTTGGAGGTCTCCACCTACACAAAGACACAAAAGATGAATAAAATTCATCCTTGAGAAAGATGGAAAAATTGAAAATGAGAAAGATGGTAACTTTATTACCACACAAGGTAGAGGAGGATAGGAGAGGAAGATTAGACTAAAAATCAAGAGATTTGAGTGAGGAATGAGGGACTTGTGTGAGGCTTGAGTTATTCAACAATGGTGGTTATGGAGGTTAGGGTTTTTGAGGGTTAGGTGAGGGAGACGAAGAGGAAAAGTTGCTGAGATTTGTGGGTGGAAAAGTGAGTGTAAGATGGGCCAAGTGGGTGAGTGGAGAATGGGGAAAGGCCCCAAAATGTGACATAAGGCGTGTCTCACCCGAAATTCCGAGTAGAGTCCGAATACGGACTCGGATTTGCTAAGTTGGACACGGAAAACTAAGTTCTATTATAAATCTAAAATTATGCTAATTAATATTAATATAATATTATTAAATTATATCGGCTAAGATTACGGGTGTTACAACGTAAATAAAAAGTGCAGCGGAAATAATAAAAGGAAAGATCAACACACGATTTTGAATTGGTTCGGCTTTCACTCTAAGGGCCTACGTCCAATATTCATTATATTGCATTGTTAATAAGAAATCTACTGCGACAACTTAAAAACCCCTACAATAAAATGACCAACAACCTACTCCGGTTGCGAAAGAGTTCAAGGACACACTTGTTCATGAATTCAACTCGTGTACTGAAAAGGTTACTGGATCTTTGTTCCTCGGACTTGTTCTCAAAATGAACTGAAGACGACAATTTATAAGATCTAACAATTCAAGTAACAAGAATACATTAAAGTGGCAACAGTTGTCTGAACTAAAACTCTTGAAGACTTCAAAAACTTTTGCAAAGAAAAAGGTTTTGAAAAACACTTAGACAAGTTTGCAATTGAAAGATGATGCTTTGGAAAGTCTTAAGAACTCTGAGAATTGAACGTCCTCTATTTATAGAGGCAGGGAAGATTTTTGAAGTGTTTAAAGTTATTTTCTTTGAGAGAGTCAACAACCCAACATGTGGGTGTAAACATCCAAGCAAGTGGGTGGAATATGATGTTTCATAAGGAGTAAGGCTACCAACAGGCAATGATAGAAAGATTGAATGTGATAGTACTCAAAGTCTATAAAAAGTATTTTTGTCATTTGGTTGTAACATGGAGGATATTAAAAGGACAAGGCCTCTTAATGAAATGATAGAAAAAGCCAAGTTAGCTTTTTGTAAACATGTAAAGTTATTATCCCCTTTTTAAGAAAGATCTATTTCAAAAAAGACTTCCTTTGCCTTTTTCTAAAAATTAAAACATCCTTCAAATAATTTGAGAAAACACTTGCCAACTCAGATTTGTTGATAAAACACATTTTCGAAGAGAATAAGATTTAAAATAAAAATTGAGTTTTATTCAAGAGTCGCAGACTAAAGCAACAGTTGCACTTACTTTGATAAGTTCACATAAGTACTAATGTTCTTAACCGGACATTGAGGCAACAATCATGGTCATTGTTGTCTCCACAAATGAGCATTCTTTTTGCCACAAACTATTGCCAAAAGATGTATTCTATTACTTTTACAAATGTACTCACATCCTAAGACAACAACAACTATGAAGAGTTCTTGACTTGATCTTTAACTTCTTTCTTGATCAACATTGCAAATGGAGAGGCATTGGAACCTAAGAAATAGTCATTTAATAGACATGTTAAATTGGCATGTCATCATCAATATGAACCCAAAACAAGGAAAGGACAAAGAAGTGGCATGACAAGCATATCTTGTAGCGGGAATTTCAATTTGGTGATAAAGTATTATTATTTAACTCTCGTTTGCGCTTGTTTCCAGGCAAGCTGAAGTCTAGATGGTCAGGACCGTTCACAATTACTGAGATGAATAAATTTGGGTCAGTAACTCTACAAACCGACAAGGGATAAACCTTCAAAGTAAACGGATAACGTTTGAAAATCTACTATGAAGGGGCATTTGTTGGAGTGATAGAGGTCGTTGACCTCTTGTCCATCTCCCATTCTCTCATTTGATGAGGTAACACGGTCATGCGAGATCGTTATAAACCAGCGCTACCGGAACGCAGCCCAGATTTTATTGTATTTAATTTATATATCTTAGGATTTTATTGCATATTAGTTAGTTAATTTAATTTAATTTCCGTCTTCGAGATTAATTAATTAATTTATGAGAGCGGAAAGGGAGTGTATTTATCGTCTTTCATGAGTAATATTGCAGATAAAGGCGATTTTTGGGATTACAACGAATTGGAGTTGACAAGAGCAGGTCTTAAGATCACTCGATCGAGTACGGCAAAAACTCTATCGAGTGACTTTTTGAGCGGAAATTGAAATTCAATGTCGTAGCTAAATAAGGCCTCTTTTGGACGCTCGGTCGAGTTTTCAGATACTCGATCGAGTGTTTTCATACTCGATCGAGTATTTGAAAAACTCGATCGAGTCGGTTGCTTCAGACCGCTAGTGTAACACCCGCAAATGTACCCTATTTTAAATAGTAAAAATATTTTATGGATACTTTTCAGCAAATTTAAGTTTTAATTTAGAATTTTATGTTCCGAGTCGAATTTAGAATTTCCGAGTTCGTATTTGAAATTTCCGCGAGATTCCATGAGAATCCCGTCTTAAGGCGAGTTTGACTTTTGTTGACTTTTTCCCATAAATATCTCATACTCCCTTAATCTATTTCATTCAACACAAACCAAAACCCTTACTTCTTCCTTAAGCAAATATCAAAAACCCTTGCCTCCAATTTTGATCCATCTTTGAATCACCGTGTCTCCTCGTTTCTTATTGAAATTCACGTAAGTTCGTCTCATTCTTCCCCTCTTACCTTCCTCTATCCGTATTGGTAATAAAATTACCGTCTTTCTCGCTTTTTAAATTATCCGTCTTTCTCAAGGTGAATGAAATTCATCTTTTATTATCTAATTGTTTATAGGTGGAGACTAGGAAGGTGTAGAATCGATTAAAGACGCGTAAAGGTAACGGTGAAGGGTTACTCGATATCATTTACGTGTTTTACATGCTTTATATGCTAGAATTCGTATTAGATACGATTAGTAAGTTTAGGAATTATGTTATGGATGATGATTGTTGTTATTTGATGATTGTTGATGATGAATATTGATTGTTGATAGTTATTAGAAATGAATTATGAGAATTGGAAATGATAGGATTGAATTTTGTTGAAGGCTCTCGGGTGAATTGGTAACACATGTCACGGTCGTGACTTGTGCAGTTTCACTGCACTGACCCTTTTTGGTAAAATGATCATATCTCCTTCGTTACTTGCTTGTTTTGGGCTTGTGACCATTCGTTGGAACCGTAAGAAGATAAGCTATCACTCGACGTGGAATTTCTGAATTTGAATATCTAGGACTCTAGTTATGACGTTTGAAGTGGACCCTTGTTTTAGTTAGTTTCCAAACTTGTTGTTTTGGAGAGTATCTATGTTTCTTATTCATTATGCTTCATAAACTTGTTCTAATGCTTATGTATCATGTATTGATTCATGTTTATCATATTTACATTTATATAATGCCTATTCTCATGTTTTGTGACGGTTTTTGGTATGTTTACTTTGAGTCGGTTTTTACAAATGATACGGTTTGAGCACTATTTTGTCTTGTGCTGTGTACTCTCATTCCCTTGGCTACCTCCACGTTCGTAAGGCTGGAATGTCGGAACGGGGAGGTATCCTACTGCTTAATTGCATGTGTTAGTGGGCATACGACGACGTTGTTGGGAGTTGAACGCTATGCGTTGATCGACCCGGCCGTCAAATGTTGTGTACTTGCGAGGTGGTGTTATTTGCATGTAGCGTACCGCTTGTTATGAGGCTTGAGCTCTTTTCCGCCTCTTTCGTTAATTGATCTACCGAGAATGTGGGTACTCGGCGTTTTCTTTGTAAGACCGAGTCTTGGATGCGAAACGTGATCGCATGTCGAATCGGAAAATGTGATTCCGAGAATCTGGCCAGGTTTAGATTAGGAGCCTTATCGTTCCTACCATGAGGAAATTAGTCTACATATACAAAATGTGATCGTGTATGCGTTCAGGGAAATGTGATCTCGTGGATGCCTTTTAATCATACTTGCCATGTACACGGTGCTAGTGCGTTTCATTTACCGTGAGAGATGTCATCGTGTCGTCGTCTTTGAATGCGTGATTTCATGATATTATTCATGGTCATTGCATGATTGGCCATCGTCGTCTTTGAATGCGTGATTTCATGATATTATTCATGGTCATTGCATGATTGGGCACCGTCAATGTATTGGTTCGTGAATGGATGATAATATGTTGGATTTATTGTGATCATCGCATGACTTGGCATGGTTTGTTTGTCGAGTCTCAATCTTATCAAACTTATACCGCTAACGGTGAGATGTAAGCCCTAGTGAGCGTATTCGGTTGCCTAAGAGTGTCTTCCCCGAGTCTTTGTATAACATGATGGATTCGGATTTGTATTACATATGCTCTTATCATTATATATCGAATTGCCTATCTATCCTTATCGTATCTCACATGTATATCTATATATGCATGCTTCTACTTTTGTATTTCCTTTTATGTACGTTTAATGTGATATGGCTGGGAGAACCCGGAGTTACTCCCCACTGATTGTGGCGTTCATGTTTTTCATGAATGAACAGGTTGCTTGCATGGATGGCTTTTTGCTTGACTATTTTGGGTTCGGGTGTGAGCTAGCGAGCGTTGTCCCTGGAAGTTTTTACCTCTAGAAGATTTTAGCTAGTATTGCTAAACACTTGTTCTTTGTTAACATTTTGAGAGACTCCGTCTCTTTGTTATATTCCGCACTTAGTTTGTAATATTTTGACACTCCTCGTTTTATCTATCTTGCATGTATAAAAGTTTTTAAAACTTCATATTTCCGCATATTATTTCACATGCTTGTATGTTTTATATTTCCGCATTCACGAGGGTTGTCACAGCTAGTCGCAGTTTACATATCATTTTTTCCCAATTTACTCATAGCCTAGTTTGCATTCTCTTTCTTGTTTTTCACAATTTCTCATACAAAATCCCCAAATCTCCCCTAAACATCTACTATAATCTAATTATTCACTTGCGATCATCATTTCACTCTTAATAACTCACTCCATTGTTGTTAATTTGCAGGAATCACATCAATTTAACTCAATTTCATATTTTTGACTTCCCTAAAGTTTAGGTCGAAAAATCTGATTTTTGTAATTAATTAAATGTTGTGTTCTTTGCCTCAAATCTGGGTTTTTCTCCATCTAATCACTATTTCCTATCATTTTAGTTGATAAACCTTTGATTTTTAACCATCTTTTCAATATTTTTGAGTGAAGTATAGCATAAAATCGCCAAGTTCGCCATTATTGTTGCTTGATTTTTAGTATGGCATGTGTGCATAGAACTAGCAAGAGGCAAAGCGAACGTCCAAGCACCTCCGAATCCGTTCCAAGAGTCATTCCGGTTGTTCAACAACCCGCTCCGCCTCAGATTAACCCGATTCCAGCGTATCGTTGGGTCACTTTCCGGGACCAAGCTCAACGGGATGAGTTTGTTCGCTTAATGGCTCGGCTTATGAGTTCTAATCGGTGCATTTCTACCGCTGTTATTACCTCTTTAGGCATCCGAGGTACTCTTAATGATACTATTACTCATCTCGGTTTACATGGCATCTTTAACATTTCTGAACTATCTTATCGTCCCTTGACCCTAGAATTTGTGAGTTCATTTGTCTACAATGGGCCTAACCATTGGGTCCGTTTCCGGTTGATTAACCAAGAATTTAATATCACTATGAATGAATTCGCCGAATATTTGGATCTTCAGGTTCAAGGCTACCCCAAGGGGTTTCCGCCGTCCGTTACTTTCCCTTGTTCACAGGTTATGAGGATGTTGATACTAGTGCTATGGCACTTAGTGACGTGCAACATTTTTCATTAAGCTATCTCTACGTATTTTGAGTTATCTTTTATTTGGTCGTCATGATTTTAGTAAAGTTAAGTCTTGGGAAGTGTTTTTGCGTGTGTCTTATCTTAACCCCTTCCGTGAGTATGCTTTCAATTTTAGTGCACCTGGCATTGTTTTTAATGCTTTGAAGATGATGGCAGGTAAGACTTCTTCACTAGATTGTGGTGCCATTGTCACTCATTTGGCTAGGCGTTTGGTTGATTTTGAAGGGCGTGAGCCCTATGTTGCCATGACAGACATTACTCCTTTGTTGTTGGATAAGGAGTATTTACGTCATACTTAGAATTGGTTAGCGGTTGTGGATCACCAGTTTTATTGGAAGGTTAAAGAGGGTTTATGGGCAAAGTTGCCGGATCATGAGCATTTGCCTATGATAGCTCCCTTGGAGATGGACGCTTCTGTGATTCGCCCTCTTCCCGAGACTTACTTGATTTCACCTGAGCTTCTTGTCCCTTTACCTACGGCGGAACTTCGAGTTCGCAACCGTTGACTCCCACCTGTGCATTCTACTGATCCTTTACCTCAGCCACCACCACCCCAGCCGCAAACATCGAGTTTTTCGGGTCACCCTTTCCTCCACCCATCTTACAATTTTGACCCCATTCTTGAGAGGGAGGTGAGGATCCATCAGGGGATCAACACTAATTTTGTAATGCGGAGTCTGTGGGAAGATATGGAGAGAGCCTCACTTGTGATGGTTCCACCCCACCTCCTTTGGCACCTCCAAGTTACTGGAGGGGTCCAGGTGATGATAGTGGTGTATTCCACAACTATGGGGTGACGAGGGAGAAATGGACGGATCAGTTTAGACATACTTATGGTTGTCTTGGGCGGCCATTCTTTACACCTATTTGTCCTGATGAGCCAGTTGGTGGTTTCAGCTCCTTCTTTTGGTAGGGGTCGTGGTAGTGATATAGCGAGTACATCTGGTGCTTGCCAAGATGATCCTGAGCTACATGCCCTCCTTGACGAGGTTGAGGATTACGATGAGCCCCTCCATGAGACCGGTGAGGATGAGTAGTAGTGACAGCTGGTCAATACATCCCTCATTTTTTGCACCTGGTTTGGGGGAGTCTATGTCTATGCATCAGGTATTATCTATCCTTGTATTTACTTTTCTTGTATTTTATTTAGTTGTTAGTTTTAGTTCCCCTTCCCTTTTGTTAGATGTGTCCTTTAGGTTTCCGTTGTTGGATTTGTTTGTGATTGATGTGCTGTTAGCGTCACAATGAGGACACAGTGACATTTAGGTTTGGGGGAGGGGTCTTTATTTATGTCGTGTGTTTAAAAACAAAAATCCATAAAAATTGAAAACTAGAAAAATCCAAAAACATGTTATTTATTTTACGGAAATTTCCTATGGTAACCCGTAAATTTTGCCAGATTTTCCATGGTACCCCTGCTTTTAAGAATCTGCCAATGGTACCCTTGAGATTTCATTTTTGTGCCCATGGTACCCCTTATTGTAACGGCCTTTAACGGGATGTTAAATTTTGATGACGTGACAATAATTGGTTAGTTAAAAATTGACATGAAATATGAAATAGAAATAAAAGTTTGAACATTTCCCATGGTACCCTGTGTTTTATACATTCTTCCCCAGATATCCTTAAGATGTACCATTTTTTCCATGGTACCCTTGAGTTATTAAAATATGTTTTAATCCTTATGTATTTTCTAGAAATAATTTTTATTTACGTCCCTCTTTACACATATATGAATCATTCTAGTACGTCATGACATTTATTTCAATGGGAGTGAATGCTAGAAGAAACAACCATAATGAGTGTGATTCTCAAACACCTTTATCAAGCATTTACAATAGCAACCGTACATTAGTCTTAACTTGAAACTATCATAATTTACTGATTCCTCTAAATTAACATGCCCAGCCTGTACTATTTTGAAGCTACACATGTTAGTTTTCATCTCCAAAACACATATAGGTATTCAAGTTTGAGTAGTAGCAGTTTTATGTGTGAAACGTTCAACATTCAGCCATGTTCTAGCAGCAATTTTTTGGCCGCATATTTCTTTGCTCGGGTTGAACCAATTATGCCAGTAAACACCAAATAAAAGCCAATTGAGTTAGCTTTCATTTCCAATTTGAATCACACTCTATAGGCCTCTAGATTGTTAGATATACATGTTTCTTTGCTTGACATGTAACACCCCATACACCAAGGTGCCTTACAAGACCCTTAGGGCATGGGAGTGCTACCATCTCGGTTGCCCGAGCTAGTATATATCAACTCAAGCGATAAAGGAAACATACTTTATTAATAATTATTTAAATGTCAAATACATAATCCAAACAAACGGCATACCTTCTGACCAATTAATCCAAACTCAACAAACGATAATGTACTATAAATAACTAGTCAATGCAAGACTCCAGAACTGCTAAGCGGAAGCTAGACACGACATGGTGATCCCATCCTCATCCCAACGCAGCGCTATAGATTACCTGCAATCACATGTTCACTATCCCCCAATGGATCACAGCAGTGTTTGTAAAACGGTAAATGGGTCAGTATTCGCAAATACCGACCAACGTACAAGATAAGTAAAGAGAAAGAGAAACCAGAGGGCCACCGCAGCGGACACCTCAGTAGACTCAGGTTACCAGCATGCTCTACAAAACCACCTATTGACCCTGGACCGCAGCCACAGGCATCGACACCCCCTCTCACGGCAGCGAGAGAACCCGGATCATTAATGTGCACATCCCCCCACGTGACGGGATAACCACGGGGGCGAACTCGGGGTATGATTCTTCTCCCAACGGTATCACCAAACACAGTAACCATAGTAACCAAGTAACCGTCGTCAAAAACCCCAAACCCGAAATCCATCAACACCATCATCAATCACATATCAAGAACATATAACATCTTATAAACATCGATTAATAATGCAACACTGAGTAGGGAAACCCTACCTTATTGAAATCCGCAAATAGCACAAGTAATCAGAAGCGTTCTTCTATGAAATCCCCTCCTAAACAATCAACAATCATATAATCAACACAAAGTTCATTCCCTTTCCCCTAATTCAAGTAGGGTTACTACAATAATCACAAATAAATTATAAATAGGCATAATTACCAAGGTAATCAATCAAGGCTCCTTAAGTAATTAGAGAGAATTTGGAAACTAGGGTTTGTAATTATGAAAGCGTAAAACTGATTATGAAACTAATTCCACATAATAACCCTTTAATCACTCGTCCGATATAACCCCAAATACCTTCGTACTCAGTCTAGTAAAATATGTACTCGGTCGAGTACGACTCACACGGTCAAGTGCCGATGACACTCGGCCGAGTACGCGAGATCAGAACTACCCAAAAGACACCATCCAATATCACTCGGTCGAGTAGCTTATACTTGGCCGAGTACACTATGTACTCGGTCGAGTAAGCCCTACTCGGACGAGCCCCCAACACATAGAAATACGGAGTATTACATGACATGTCAATTCTGACCTACAGGGCATTCGTTTTGCGTAGTTAACTTATAATGTCCATAGACTCAAAGACCTACGTTTACCAAACATCTCAACTTTTTTTTGTCTTGTAAATATCATGTAAAATTAGTTTTTATAACTCAACATATAACACCCGTTGTATTGAACATTCAGAATGCTCGAAATTTTATATTAATGACTAGAGGTTACCATGGGAAAAATTGTTAAATCTTAAAGATATCTGGGGAAGAATGTATAAAACACAAGGGTAACATGGGAAACGTTCAAACTTTTATTTTTATTTCATATTTATTACTAGTTTTTAATTTACTAATTATTGCCACGTTATCAAAATTTAACTTTCTGTTAACGGCCGTTACATTAAGTGGGTGTTTGGTTGGAGCTTTTGGAGTGGATTCAATCCATTCCAATGTTTGTTTGGAGCATTTTGGAATGGAGTTAGATACCTAATGGATTCTAACTCCATTCCAACCCCTTGTAATCCCATACCCACTTCTCCCCCCAAGTTTCTATATCCATTCCACCCAACACACTATTTCTCATTCCAATATTGAACCAAACAACTATAAATATGTATGGGATTCTAACTCCATATCTCTTTGGAGTTAGAATCCATTCCAATCCATTCCGAATGTTTGAACCAAACTACCCCTAAGAGGTATCATGGTACAAAAATGAAACCTTAAGGGTACCATGGGCAGATTCTTAAGAGTAGGGGTACCATGGGAAATCTGACAAAGTTAAGGGGTACCATGGGAAATTTCCGATTATTTTATTAGGTCGAGTCTTGGTGAAATTAAATAACGATGATGATAATTTGCATTGCTTTTGCATTTGAATCCCATTTTAGTCATCCATGTACATTGTTTTGACTTGTTATTCCGAGAACAAACCTCAATAATCAAGTTTTGTCCGTATTTGACATGCCTTTTGCTAATTATATTTGACATATTTTGTTGGTAAACTTGATGTAGTGAAATAGTGGTGTAGTAAGAGTGTCGATCTCAGGGACGGTTGGTGTCTAGAAGTGATCTAAAAGTCTACTAGAGTCTGTTACAAGTCACAAAGTAATTTTGGGTTTGGATTGTTGACTAAACTAAGATAACAACAATTAAAAGCAATTAAAAACGACAAAAGGAGTCTAAGACTAGAAAGATTGGATTTTTATCAAATAAGAGGGAAAACTAGGGTGAGTGGGTTCATATGGATAGTAAAGTCGAGTGAAAGAGCCGGGTCTAATAGTTGAAATGTCATCTAGTCTAGGAAAGTGAATTGAGGCCTTCGTTCTTACAATTCCTCCTCAAACCGACTCTAACTAGCTATCGCGTCACTAGATACGGCTTGCCAAACTAGCGGTTCTACGAAAAACCACGACTTTCGATCTTATGGTATTCAAAACAAACGAAAGAATCATGCAAACTCAAGTAGGCATTTCATCAAACATGTTATATGCATAGCATGGAGACAAGACAATAATCAACTATTAACCCCAACAAGAACACATTAACCCATACAAGAACCCATAATCCCCCACATAACCCTAGCAAGATTACTACTCACTCATATTCAAAGGAAATTTAACATTAACTAAGGATTGCAAAAGGAAATCAACAACAATAAACATTTTCTAATTAACAATAAGTAAATAACAAGAATTGAAATGAAAACTTAATTAAAGACAAGATTAAGTAGAGGAATTATACCAACTTGGAAAAAGATGAGAACTTTGATATAATAACCAAGATTTTGTCACAAATCTTTGAATATAACCCAAGTTCATACACTAAACCAAGTCGAAATTACTAATTAACCGACTAATTTGCTTAATTATGGAAGATTAATACAAGATTAAATGCTAATTCTATTAGGGTTTTAGATCTAGGGTTTCGTGCCCTTTAATTACCTAAGAGGGTCTATTTATAGGTTTACAAAATGAAGGAAAGATGGGCCACGAGAAGCTTCGTGGACTGGCAATGTGACACCCTCAAATTTGCGGAAAGAAAAAAAATAATTTAAATAAATAAACAAAGGTGTCATAAATAAAAAAGGTCATTACAAAACGGAAATAATATTATACAATAAAAAGTATCTGAAACGGGAGACATATCTTCCGTATAAATACAGAAATAAAAGAGTGTATAATAATATAAAATCCTAAGAACCGAATATAGGTCCAAGGTAAATACTTCGCTCGCTAGCTCGTCAATGTACCCCAAATATGCATTCACCACCTGTTCGACCGCATTAAATATAAACACGGAAGCCACAGTCAGTGGGGAGTAACTCCGAGTCCTCCCAGCCACGAAATGTCGAGTTTGATGAAACATGAATAACATAAAAGCAATGTATATGGAAAATACAAAAACTTAAACATATATGATATGCTTTTCATGTTATGAAACAATTAACTAACATATAACCTATCATATGAAAGCTATCATGTGAAACCGATAATAAAATATAACAAGAGGTAGGGAAGCTGGTATGCTAGCTCAGAGGTTACCCTGTAACGTGGCCATGATCCACTCAAACCCTAATCAACACGTAATCATGTGAATCAGTTAACAATCTGTAATCCAAACTCTATCAATCCTAGCCGGCTTGCATCTCACCCTTCTAAAACTCATAGAATCATACAAACATGAAAGACAAATACTTCTACAAACAGGCCTAAGTTCTTAGGACAGTCAATAGTCGACTTCTGTAACTCGAGGCTATACCACAAGGTAGGAAAACCTCCTAGTCCTAGACTGATCAGACCTAGCGACAACAGCTATTCCGTTCCCCGTCCCATGACATAACCGTCTATGAGAAACTCTACTAGGCGACCCCCTAAGCAGAGATGGCTAGTACTTAAGCTGACTCCAGTCCCAAAACGGATCAGGCAGCCATGCCCCGACTTGGATATAAACCCACCAAGCCGGGACACAAAAGCTATCCAGCTGTGAACTCCATATGCTCGTTAAAGATAGTACGACCTATCTATGTCATGGTCCAAGATACTCATTTAGAATTAGAATGGTCAAGACGCCATATACTCATAATTCTCTATGGGTACTTAGTCAACACGACATATATCATACAATCAAACAGTCACGAGAAGAAACTTCCTATCATGTGACTAATGGCATATCAATAATAATCAAATATCATATCGCCTCATATCTACTAAGGCTAATTCATTAATTAAATACAACCATACTTGAAGACAAATCCCCGACCCGAGTCCCGCGACGGGTCATCAGTCAAATCGGGGCTGACTATATCTTAGTTTGACCAAACCCGTTGGATCAAACCGGCTAGAAACAGAGTCTTTATCACATAGACATAAAATCAACATATTCATTACATGTTATTCTATTAAAACTTCTAACATGTGAATTAGATTATATTATACCCAAAACCCCGTTTGACTTAAAGGAGATTAACTTAAACTACGGTCTCGTCTTATAATTTCTAACATGTGAGAAATAATAATTTAATGAAAACCTTTTTAATTAAATATTTTACTTATTAATATTTCCCACTTGCTAAATATTACAAAAACACGATAAAAATGACGATAACTCAAAAACCGTCACAAGTCCCAAAGTGGGACCCACGGGCTGAGTTGGGCCGGACCCCACATGGGCCTGGATGGGCCCCACGGCCTGTTTTGGCTTCAAAAAGGCTGTTTTGCTTTAATTTTTCTAAAACCGTTTTCTAATATTTTCCCGCATGCTTAACATAATTAAAACCCGTCAAAACAACAATTAAACAACCAAACATCGACACAACCCAAACCAAAACCCGGACCCACCTTGACCACCCAGACCGGGTCTGAACCGGCCTGGACCGGTCCGGTTTGGACCCGGTTCTTGCCCCTTTTCTCGGTTCCATCATCAAACACACCAAATCAATTCCAAACTTGTTTTTAATCATCAAACAACCATTTTAACAATCTTCCACCCAAAATCATAACTTATTAAAATCATCAAAATTTGTCAAGAACACTAAAAAAATCATAAAAATCATAACTTAGTAAAAATCATTTAAAATTCTTCAAGAACACTAAATTTGTTAAAAGTTCATAAACAACATAAAAATCATAACTTATGAAAAACCATAAAAATTCATCAAGAACCATAAATCAACATAAAAATTCACTACAACTTAAAAATCATTAAGAACACTAAATCATCATAAAAATTCATACAACATAAAATCATCAAAAATCATCAAACATCACAAAAATTCCATACAACATAAAAATCATAAAACAACATAATAAATACTACTTAACATATTACTAACTAAAAATCCATAAATCATAAAACATGAACCAAAAATAAAGATGAACCAAAACCCAAATAAATCAAATTAAAGGCTATGTTACTAACTTAACTCTTAAATACTATAACATGAGCCAAAACTAAAGACTACAAAAAAAACAAAACTAAGGCTATGTGACATTAATTCGTCGAGTAAATCGGAAATGTTACCTTAGCTAGCAAAATCCACTTAGCACAAAATATAGAAAATATAAATAAGAAAACCCTTCTACTAGTCTTCACCCAAAATATAAGAGTCCCCAAATTCGTCTTCAAACTCTTCCCCTATAATAAATAACAAGAAAAACAATTATTAGAACTTAAACTAAATTTTCCATAATTAAATGATGAAAACGATCTTGACGGAATTGAAAATAAAACATACGTGAAGATGGAGAGCGAAGAGGAGATCTTAGAAATATAAATTAGGAAGGATTTAATTAAGAAATAAAGGATTTATGGAGGTTTTGCTCAAGAACGATGAAGAACTAAAGATGAACGATGAAGAACGCGAAGAACGATTAAATAAAGTGAGGTTTTGATCTTATTTTGATTTGTTGTCAAATGAAAAGTTGTTTGTGAGTCATATGGGTGGGTGTGTGCCGTGTGTTTATAGACACATAAAGGTGTCGAGTTTTGAAATTGTTGTTCCGTAATTGATTCGCGTTTAATAAGTGTTTTACGGTAAACGATTAAATATTATTTACGATAAAGTTAATATCAAGATATTATGATATTAAAATGAAAAATAATGAAAAAATATCAAGGCTTAAGAGTGGGTAAGTGTGCCGTGTGGAATTGTGATTGTCGGGTCTGATTTCGAGCGTTTTGCGTAATTTTCGGTAATTGATCGATAAAGCGAATAGTGATCTAGATATTATGATATTGTAATCAAAAGTAATCAAAATATCAAGGCCATTAGAGGACTTTAAGGAGCCGTGTGATTTGAGGTGATTCGGGTCTGTTTTTGCTCGATTTGCGTAATCTCCGTTGACAGATCGATAAAGTAACAAATATCTAAGATATTGGTATTATTTTAATCGAATCAATTAAAATATCCAATCGTGAGTGGAAAACGATGACATGGCCGCGTGACTCATGCCAAAGTAGAGTTTCGATTTTGTTGCGCGCTTTACGATGCGTCGGGAATAGTTAAATGACGATTGGTTAAAAACCGTAAAAGTTATTCTTTAAATTCCAAATAAATTCTAAATAATTTTATTAAATTATGACACATCTTAATAAATCGAAATAAAAATAAATCAAAAATATTATTTTTTTAAATAAAATTTCGGTCTTCAAAATCGCAAGACAAGTCGGGAAAAGTCAACGAAAGTCAAAATCGACTAAAAAGTCGGAAAAAGTCAAAATGGCTTAAAAGTTCAGAAAAGTTTAAGACGACTTAAAAAAATAAATAAAAAAGTCGATGACGACTTTAAAAAGTCAAGGAAAAGTCAAAGACGGTTTAAAAGTCAAGAAAAGTCAAAGATGACCAAAAACGGTCTTTTCATGAAATCTCTCAAAAATTCCAAATACGAACGCGGAATTTCAAAATACGACTCCGAACAAAATTTCCTATTTTAAAAAAAACTTAAGTTCTACTGAAAAGTATCCATAAGCTATTGCTTAAGCAAATTGGGTACTTTTCGGGTTGTTACAATCACCCCTCCTTTTAAAAAGTTTCGTCCTCGAAACTTAGAAGAAGGAACGTAACATATATGTAGGTCTATTTCAAAACTGTTAAAATATATTTGTAATAAAATATAAAATCTTATCTACGGAACGGCAGGTTCTCGTCCGCATCAAGAATATCGATAGAAGGTACGAAATCTTCGAACGGTTAAATCGAATAGAAAGAGGAAAGAAAGAAGGAAATTTACCTCAAGCAAAGAGCTCGGGATATTTAGCTAACATTTTAGCTTCGGGTTCCCAAGTTTCTGATTCGACGTTTCCACAACGCCAAAGGATACGAACTAAAGGCACCACCTTGTTTCGGAGTTGTTTGTTAGCCCTTTCAAGTATACGAATCGGCCTTTCTTCCAAAGCCAAATTAGGTTCCAAGTCCAACACTTCTTCTTGAATAATATGACTCGGATCACTGATATACTTCTTCAACTGAGAAACATGGAACACATCATGAACTTTGCTCAAGTTCGAAGGCAATTCCAGACGATAAGCAACAGGACCAACTCTTTGAAGCACACGAAACGGTCCAATATATTTAGGACTCAACTTCCCTTTCACTCCAAACCGTTTCACTCCCTTCATTGGTGATACTTTAAGGAATACTCTGTCTTCAACATCAAATTCAAGCGGTCGTCGACGAACATCGGCATAGGATTTCTGTCTATCTTGAGCGGCTTTCATTCGTTCACGAATGACTTGAACTTGATCGATCGTTTCAGTAACAATGTCGGAACTCAACATATGATCATCTTGCACTTGATCCCAACAAACAGGACTACGGCATTTCCTACCGTATAAAGCCTCATATGGTGACATCTTGATAGATGCATGATAACTGTTGTTATAAGAAAATTCCACCAAAGGCAAACTCTTCTCCCAAGATGTATGAAAGTCTAAAGCACAAGATCGAAGAAGATCTTCCAAAGTCTGGATCGTCCTCTCGGTCTGACCATCAGTAGCGGCATGAAAAGCTGTGCTCATCAACAATTTACTACCCATGGCTTCTTGCAAAGCTGTCCAGAATCGGGAACTGAATCTCGGATCACGATCTGAAACAATATCTTTAGGAACTCCATGGTAGCGCACTATCTCTCTCACATAGGCAGCAGCTAAAACCTCTATTCTCGAAGTCTCCCTGATAGGTATGAATCTAGCACACTTGGTCAAACGATCAACAATAACCCAGATGGCATCCTTTCCACTAGCAGTTCTAGGTAAAGCCATCACGAAGTCCATAGAAATAGACTCCCATTTCCACAGAGGAATTTCCAAAGGTTGCAGTAAACCTCCGGGTCTTTGATGATCAATCTTCACCTTCTGACAAGTAAGACATCGACTAACATACTCCTTCACTTCAATCTTCATCCTAGGCCACCAGAATTGTGGTCTCAAATCTTTATACATTTTGTCACCGCCCGGATGAATAGAATAAGGAGAAAGGTGAGCTTCATCAAGTATTCTTTTCCTCAACTCGGCACTTCTCGGAACATACATTCGACCATGGTAACGAAGGTAGCCATCATTATCCACCACACAATCTTTAGCTTGCCCAAGTAGTATTTTTGATCGAATGGCGATAAAAGTAGCATCCTCCGGTAAATAAGTACGAATCTCTCGATAAAAATCAGGTTCCGCTGTCAAAGCACCAAGATAATCAAATCCCTTCCCAACGAACTGTATCTGAAGCTTCTGAAATTCGGTTACTAGTTCATCGGGTAAAGTACCAAGAGCATTCAATGAATGACTAGTCTTCCTACTCAAAGCATCCGCCACAACATTTGCTTTTCCCTCGTGATAAATCAACTCAGCATCATAATCATTCACCAACTCTAACCATCTTCTCTGCCTCATGTTCAACTATTTCTGAGTAAAAATGCACCTCAAGCTCTTATGATCGGTGTAGATTCGGCAATGCACTCCAATAAGATAATGTCTCCAAGTTTTCAAGGCATGTACTACAGCTGCTAACTCAAGATCATGAGTCGGATAATTCACTTCATGAACCCTGAGTTGTCGAGAAGCATAAGCAATGACTTTTCTATTCTGCATCAAGACACATCCAAAACCATGCTTTGAAGCATCACAATATACATCATACTCCGCTTCATCATCTGGTAAAGTTAAGATCGGTGCGGTAGTCAATCTCTTCTTCAATTCTAAGAAGGCAACTTCACATTCATCATTCCAAATATACTTTGCTTCCTTCTTTAGCAATTGAGTCATCGGTCTTGCTAATTTGGAGAAATCTTTCACAAACCGACGATAATAACCTGCTAAACCAAGGAAACTCCGTATCTCGGACACATTTTTCGGACTTTTCCACTCCACAACCGCCTCAATTTTAGCTGGATCGACCATAATGGATCGACCATAACCAGTCTTTGGAGATAAACATGACAAGGAAGCAGGAAAGATACCTCGGGCAACCAGAATTCACATTTGGAGAACTTAGCATACCACTTTTGGCGTTGAAGAACGCTCAAAATGGTTCGAAGGTGATCAGCATGTTCTTCTTTAGATTTAGAAAAGATCAGAATGTCATCAATAAATACCACCACACATTTATCCAGATACTCCCGGAAGGTACGATTCATCTGATCCATGAATATAGCTGGAGCATTAGTCAAACCGAATGGCATCACATTGAATTCGAAATGACCATACCTCGAGCTGAAAGCAGTCTTCGGAATAGCTGCTTCCCGAACGGGAATCTGATGATAACCCGATCTAAGATCAATTTTAGAGAAAGTAGAAGCACCCCGTAACTGGTCAAA
>JAIUZE010001872.1:0-10370 GCA_022085475.1 Heliosperma pusillum | reverse complement strand
ATGTTTTTCATGAATGAACAGGTTGCTTGCATGGATGGCTTTTTGCTTGACTATTTTTGGGTTCGGGTGTGAGCTAGCGGGCGTTGTCCCTGGAAGTTTCACCTCTAGACGATATTAGCTAGTTTTGCTAAACACTTGTTCTTTGCTAACATTTTAAGAGACTCCGTCTCCTTGTTGTACTTCCGTATTTAGTTTGTAATATTTGACACTCCTCGTTTTATTTAACTTGCATGTATAAAAGTTTTTAAAACTACCTATTTCCGCTATATAATTCACATGCTTGTATGTTTTATATTTCCGCATTCTCGAGGGTTGTCACATAGTGGCTCGCTTCACTCCATTTGGTGAAGTATTCTCGGCCTATGGTACGAATAAAAGACCAAGTAACATATTGCTTGATCGGCTTGTCGTCCCACCTGAAAAAGATACATATTAGAACGAACGCGATAATAAAAGATAATAAAAGTTAGCGTAAAAGTGATAATAAAATAAAGTTAGCGATAATAAAAGTATTCTATATATTAATTAGACACTTACCACTGGCCTATGTCAGGATTGCAAGACAGTATAATCCGCGTACTCTCCTGCTGTGTCGTCGGGATCGTAACCTGCTCCTGCTCCTGCTCCTTCTCGTGAAAGGAAGCATCCTCCTCGTTCCACTCATCATCAGCACGACGAGATCGACTAGTGCTACCTATGATTCGTCTGATAAACCCACCTTCCATAAGTAAAAGCTATATACAATGGAAATTGTTAGGTAGTTCAATATATAAAAACCGTGAGCAAACTTTTTGAATTACAATGCAAAGTTTCAAATTTGATTATAATTGTATTTTGACAAATAGATTACAATTAACTAGTGACCCTCACTATCACTATCACTACAAATCAACAAACTTTCATCATCTGAAAAAAAGTATTCCGACTTCTTCCTCATCTTCCTCATTTTGTACTAGTTGAATTTCTTCATCTTCATCATCTTTTTCTTTTTCTTCACCGATGTCCTTGTCATACTCCCCTTCACCCCTTTCAACAACCACTTCATATTCATCCTCACTTTGTGTCTCTTCCACCAAAATTGGTGAAATTGACTGACTATTGACAACCACATCTTCTTGGAAGAAAATTTTGTCAACAGGAGCATCAACTTGCGATCGTGCCTTGATTTTAAAAACCGCGGACCATTGATTATCTTTCTTAGTGGTTGGATAAGGAGCATAACACACTTGATCCACTTGAAAAGCTGCCACAAATGGGTTATGTCCACGAAGTTTCTTTTTTAAGTTTACATCGACAAGTCCGTATACCTTATGGATGCTAACTCCTTGTGGGGAATTATCAAACCAATCACATTTAAACAATATGGCTTTATAAATTCTGTGCTCGGTATGATAAGAAAGCTCAACTACTTCATTAAGGGTTCCGTAGTAGTCCAACCCTTTAGTAGAACTCACACAAACCCCATTGCTTATAGTAGCTTTCGGAACATCAACTCCCTTTTTAAAAGCACGAAATTGTTCTCACATTTGAAAATTGTTCTCACATTTCACTAGAACTCACACAAACCCCATTGCTTATAGTAGCTTTATAAATTCTTAATCTCTTGAAAATTGAGCGCCATTTGATTATTTTTTGGAATAATGTCACTAATTAACGACATAAAACCATTGGCGCATCTAAGAGATAAGTTGTTCTCACATTTGAGTGCTACCAACCTAGCAACCGCTTGCAACAAACTCATACTACTTCCCTCATACACTGGTTGTTCGGCTTTATTTAACATTCTAAAAAAGGCTGAAACTTGGGGATGTGGGGGATAACGAACTTCTTCATTGCTAAGGTCGACGGGATTAAGTCGAGCCTCCATTATTTGCTCAACATTATCACGTAATGCATCTTCAACCAACTCACGGTAAGGACTCTCACTAACTACGATACTACTTGAACTCTCTTCGGTAGCCAGTTTCTCACCGTGATACTTCCATACATAAGAATTATCAGTAAAACCATTCGACCATAGATGATTTTGAACCTCCCTTTTCGATTTAAAAGCTAAGTTATCGCATTTCTTACAAGGACACCTCATTTCACCGCCTAGATCCTTAAACTCACTAGATTGTTCCGCGAATTCAATAAACTCTTTCACCCCATTTGCAAATATCAGCTTGGGTTTCTTTTTTTCGTCTAATCTTTCATACATCCACCGTCGTTCTAATCTTTTCATGTTATTATGTATCTACATTTAAATATATATATGTTATATAAATAAATTATCAGAAATTAACAACAATGATAATCAATAATCACACATAGTAAATTAAACATTTATTATTATCAATATATATATATTTATATATATAATTCTCATCAACAAGTAAAATTAATTTTTTACAATTGGGTCCTTATCATTCCAACCTAAACCCATCAATCTACGTTTCAAGTCACTAGCAAACACATAACTTGTAATTTATTAAGTAGGAAAAAATTCGGCAGCAATTCCCCTTTGTTTTCTAAATACACAATGTTGAATAAATATTTACTCAACATATGTATTCAGAAAACATTAAAGGAATTGTTACCGAAATCTTTCCTCATTAATAAATTACAAGTTATGTGTTTACTACCTAAGTGACTTGAAACGTAGAAAGACAGTCCCAAAACGGGGACTATTCAAAAATTACTCCTAACGAGTAATTTTTGAACGGGTACTAAGTCAATATCAACACATGTAATAATTTTAACATACAAAACACATGTAATAACTAGCTACTAACAACAACAAAAATTTCATTATCAAATGATTAAGACGGAGGGCGAAATTATATTAACAACAACCAAAATTTCATTATCAAAAACAATAATGGCTACTATCCTACGTCAATTAAAGACAAACAAATAATTAAGACGGAAGGCGAAATTAAATTAACAACAAAAATTTCATTAACAAAAAAAAGAATGGCTACTATCCTACGTCAATTAAAGACAAACAAATTATTAGGACGGAGGGCGAAATTAAAATAAAGGTAAATATATTACCTAAGGATGAAAATAAAATAACAAAGCGGCGACAAGATGCGGCGGCGACAAGCACTGACGGCGACAAGTAGCGGCGGTCGACGGTCGGAGGTAGCTAGTGGTGGTCGTCGGATCTACAACAAAGAACTAATAAGGAACATATAAATTAACAAAAGGAGAAAAGAGAGAGAATGAAATAGTTAATTAAACTTACCAAGGATGTGGTGTTCGGAAAGTGGTAGCCGGAGGAAGTTAGCCGGTGGTAGTTAGGTAGCCGGTGGTCGGAAAGTGTGGATTTAATTGATTTGGGGGTTAGGTTTTGGAAGAAAAAAAATGAATTGAGAGTGACAGAGTTCTTCGAGCGAATTTTTACATAATCAGATATGTCCTGACGGAAATTCCGTCAGGAATCCGTCAGCTTACCGAGTTTTCGAAAACAATTCTGACGGAATTTCCGTCAGGAACGCCTTTGACTGAGCCTTAATTTGACTATGTTATTATTATATACTGACGGAAATTCCGTCAGTAATCTCCCATTTTACTGACAGACTTTCCGTCAGTGGCAGTGTTTACTGACGGAAATTCCGTCAGTATCCGTCAGTGAATTTTGCCGCCTTTGACTTAGTCAACGCGCCATTTTCTACTGACGGGTACTGACAGATAATCCGTCAGTTTTATTTTTCCGTCCGTATTCCGTCAGTGATAATAAATTACTGACGGAATTTTTTTTCCGTCAAAAAAACCGTCAGTTTCCCGGGATTTCCTTGTGGTGTTAATCTTTTTTTTTTCATCTCACTTCTACTCTCAGTGGCAAGCAACTCGTTTTTTTCATTTTACCCGGAGCACCCTTCCGAGTTTCCAATCCTTGCTTGGCCACATCTTAATTTTACCTAGGCGTCCTCACGGGTTTTCACCTAGCCGGGATACTTTTTCTTTCTTTTTTCTTCTTATTTTCATTTTTCACTTTTTTTTCTTTTTTTTTTTACTTGAAATAAATAACTGAAATAAACACACCTTATAGTACAAATGATTACAAATCGGAACAATTCTCCCTCTCCACGCTTGAATGAAACATTGTTCTCAATGTTACTAGGACACAATAGAAAGGGGGAAGGGAAAATAACACACCTCACTAAAGAAAAACCGACGACATAAAACATCCACTCGGCGCTACACCGCATAGACAAAACAAACCACGCACCTCGCTTCCTCCCCACACTTGGCGATTATTGTACTCCATAAAACACAGTAATAACAAGGCCAACAAAATACAAGAGTAAGAAGAGAACACTTACGCCCCTTATTCCTTCGATCCTAACCATAGACCAAATAAAACATGTGAAACAAAGATAATAAAATACCAAGCTTATTTGGTCTTATCTATACGCCTCTACTCCAAATCAACCATTACCTCCAACCACATTAGCAAGGTGCCCACAACAATGCACCGCGGTTACACCACACCATAGCCTCTATCGTACGCATTCAACCTTCTTTGTCTCCCTTCTTATGTCGGCAACACCATAAATATGCAATATTAGCTTAAGGTTCCGATTTTTGTTTTCTTTTTTTGGATTTTCGATTTTTTTTTTTGCAAAATAGCACACATAAATCTACGGGTTGCCTCCCGGAAGGTCTTTTGTTTAACGCCGTTGGCTCGACATCTCACGGAATGGTAAACCACCCGACTTAAGAGAGGACTAAAGATATACCAGACCAATGAGACTATGGATAGAATCCAAAAACTGCAGGGTCATCATGTCCTTTTACTTTCTCCTTCTTGAACCAACCATCATACCAAACTCGGATCTTACCTCGATTGCCTATTGCATCCTTGCAACTTGTCCCCAATAATTTGCACTTTGGTGGCTTAGGAGTAGACACCTGCAAAGTCTTACAAATTTTCTCGAAAGTGGGGGCTTCCGCCTCTTCATAAGAGTGAGGCTAGTAGCAATGACTCATAAATAAAAGACCATAGAATTAGTTGAATTAGGTGGATTAATTAAAAATTTCACCACCTTTCCATTAAACTCCATAGTCAAGGAACCCTTTGGAACAGTAATCCGGATTTCTGTGGTCTTTAAGAAAGGTCGTCCCAATAAAATTGGGATCGCATCGACCTCTTGTGCCACATCTAAAACATAGAAATCTGCCGGAAAAACCAGCTGATCTACCTTAACAATAACATTTTCCACCACTCCCCTAGGATGAACATTAGACCGATTAGCAAGTTGAACCAATACCCTAGTATTTAAGGGACCAAGCTTTAATGACTCAAAGACATGAAAAGGGAGGACATTTATCGATGCCCCTAGATCTAACATGGCTCTTTCGTACCGTGTATCATCACTTATGGTGCAAGGTATGGTGAACGCACCCGGATCACCACATTTGGAAGAGTTCTTACTCTTAAACAAAGCCGACACAAACTCACTAGCTTTACCCTTTGGATTTTTCAAACTACGTTCCTTTTGATTTCTTTTAATTGTACAAAACTCTTCTAAAAATTTTGCATATTTAGGAACACCATTAAGCAAGTCAATTAAGGGAATGTTTACCTCGCATTTACGAAAGGTTTCGTAAATATCTGTGTCATCCTTCTTCTTCCGTGTGTCCTTCAAAGCCTCGGAAAATGATGGTAATGACTCATATATAGGAAAAGATGGTGTCACCTCCTTGGAGCTAGGTGTATCCTCTTTCCCTTCATCATCAAGTAGCTTGTCATCATCAACCACTAGCTCTTCTTCTTCTTGAATAGTCACCACTTTAGGCTTTGATAAGTGAATATTTGTATGATTTTAACCCTCACTTTAGCTCGGTTTTGTTTGTCATTTGTGTTTTGTTAAGCCATTTTATGAGCTAATATCGTCTTCTAGGCAAATTCTTGTGTTCTAACCCATTTTGTAGTGAAAGTGACGTTTCTACGCCCTTTTTCTATATTTTCGAGCATTTGCCTAAAACCCGACGATTTGAAGAAACAAGCTTGACCATGTCAAAGGCATTTCAAGAAGGTTCACTAATCCGGAAGAGAGAAGAAGCTAAGACGGTTTCGTAGTTGTCGGAAGATCAATCAATTGGGCGAAAGAATTCATCGCTTTACATCAAATCCTATCAACAAACCCGATTGTAGAAATCAAGGGGGATGTTGGAAGTCAAGTCAAAGCAATGGAAGATGAAACGTTAGTCAAGAGCTTCCAGAAGACCACATACCCGATCGGGTAAGTGTGTACCAGATCGGGTATCCTTGCTGATCCGAGCATGCCTGCTTCAACCTCCTATTTTTGTCCTATGTGTTTAATGCCCGACCTCTTCTCCACGAAACCCTAATACTATAAATAGATGCTCTAGCCCCTCATCATCTTACACAATCATCTCATCTTACACAATCATCTCATCTTATACAATCTTCTTAACAACATTCTTTTGAATAATCTTTTCTTTTCTCTCTAGTTTCTAGTCTTTCTAGTTTAGATCATTTCTTCTTTTGTCTTTTGTTCTTAGTGTGTTTCTGTCCATTTCTTATCAAAACATTAGTTTAGTTCAATAAGAATTTCAATCTTTGTGATCTACTTTGTTGGGTTCAAGAATTGTAATTCAAGGAACGACTATTCTATGCAAGGGATTTATATTATCGTTATCACATTCATTGTTGATCGTCCCTAGGTATTCCTAATTTATCCCTTACTTATTATCTTTTATTGTTTTCCATTTGATTGTTATTTTCTATTTATGTTATTCTAGATTCATTTCCATGTTGTTATAATCATAGTTTCATCCCTTAGATTGTTAAATAGCGTCGTTATTATCGCCTCTTAGAGAGTCTAAAATCATTGTCAAAAAACCAACTAAATATGTATATCCTAGTTTTAATTGTTAATATCATCTTAAACATAAGTATAATTGTAGAGTCTATTGATCGAATACGAAAGAGGGGGGGGGTGAATTGAGTATTAAAAACTAGCCCCACTTTTTCGATTTATATGATATGTAATTAATTATTTGATCTTATGAATTAAAATCAACTAATTAATTAATCAAAGTAAGCGCGAAAAACGAAATAACGAAAAGTAAAGAGATAAGAGAGAGGCACATGATTTTTGAAGTGGTTCAGTTTCACACGTTGAAACCTACGTCCACTATTCTCGATTAATAATTTTTAGTACCTTTCTACGGATTACAAAAATTACCAACCCACTCGTATAATCAACACTATGATTATAACTCAAGGTGAGTATCGCTAAATACTCTATACTATCTTACGCTAATAAGAAAGTACAATATAACTCACACAGATTCCCGTTAAAGAATTGTAAGCTTATAATGATGTACTATTATCCAATAACGTATTTCACTCAAGCGATTGATAATAATTGATGCACGACTCTTTTAAAAACAAACTCTAAAAATAATAAATATTTGCTCAAAGGTTTGCTTTAAAACGATTTTGGAAAATCAACACTAGAAAATAATTGTGCCGTGTGTATGTAGTGTTTTGTGTGTATGTCGTGTCAATTACAATTGATATGTGAATGAGTATTTATAGTAGAAGAATTATAGTAGATCTAAAACCCTAGTATAATATTTAATAAAGATACTTATCTTTCCATAAAATAATATTTGCTTATCTTTTAGAAATATCTTTATCTCAAAATATTATTTGGTTTATCTTATAGAAATATATTTATCTTGATATCTCAAAATATTGTTGTAAAGATATAGTAGAATCCTAGATTAGGTAAACTAAGGAAACAAACCTATGGAGGCCGAATCCTATAGCTCACGAAACCCTAGGAGCACGAATCCCTAGGTGGCACAAACTAGGTTTCACGAAACCCTAGATGGCTCAACCACTAGGTGGGCTAATTAGGTTAACAACAAATTGAGATAGAATATATTAGAAACCCTAGGTAGCATGACAACCCATAAGTTGTATTACTAACCAATAGAATCTCATAAATATATTCTCTATTAAAATAATTGATAAATATAAAAATAAAACTCTTTCACTTTTGAAAACATTTCAAAACATTTTATTTCCAAAATCATGCATCAATATTTTATCATTCAAAATCATAGGCTAAAGCTATAACTTTTGAACATAAAATCTCTCGAATGGAATAGTTACCGAATGACGACCTATACTATCTAATCTTCACAAAGATCTTCAGTATACGGATCATCTCTTCATCTTGATCACAAAGACCCTCCATCTCGAGTCTTGTGTAGATTTATGTAGATCTTGTTTGAAGCGATTTTCCTTAAAGTTATGCCTGGTTAGCTATAACTTCCATGTTCACTTCCAAAGTTATTCCTGAAGTTGTTATAACTTTGTCTCACAAACTTTATCAAAGTTATGCCTAACTTTGATCTTTCTTCTCATAATTGTTGCTAGCTATAATAAGACTAAAGCACACAATTACACGCATATGATATATCGAGTAAAACACATTATTACATAAACACATGTCATTATCAAAACTATCAAATTGGTCCAACAAATTCCCCCTTTTTGATGATGACAAGTCTCATATG
Organism: Heliosperma pusillum; assembly: GCA_022085475.1. Taxonomy (NCBI): domain Eukaryota; kingdom Viridiplantae; phylum Streptophyta; class Magnoliopsida; order Caryophyllales; family Caryophyllaceae; genus Heliosperma; species Heliosperma pusillum. The sequence continues at coordinate 1,823 of JAIUZE010001872.1, read as the reverse complement.
ATTTTCTCAAGATGTCTTCTTAACAATGTGAATAAGTATGGTTCCCCCTCAACAAAGCACTCCAAAGTTATAGCAACTTTGATCGCAAGAACAAAACAACTTAGCCAAAGTTATAGCTTGAGAGAATTTAAGAGATAACGAGTCTTGACAAGGAGCAAGCTTAAGCAAAGACTCAACCAATTTCATAGTTTTGATAATGACATGTGTTTACGTAATAATATGTTTTACTCGATATATCATATGCGTGTAATTGTGTGCTTTAGTCTTATTATAGCTAGCAACAATTATGAGAAGAAAGATCAAAGTTAGGCATAACTTTGATAAAGTCTGTGAGACAAAGTTATAACAACTTCAGGAATAACTTTGGAAGTGAACATGGAAGTTATAGCTAACCAGGCATAACTTTAAAGAAAATCGCTTCAAACAAGATCTACATCAAACTACACAAGACTCGAGATGGAGGGTCTTTGTGATCAAGATGAAGAGATGATCCGTATACTGAAGATCTTTGTGAAGATTAGATAGTATAGGTCGTCATTCGGTAACTATTCCATTCGAGAGATTTTATGTTCAAAAGTTATAGCTTTAGTCTATGACTTTGGATGATAAAATATTGATGCATGATTTTGGAAATAAAATGTTTTGAAATGTTTTCAAAAGTGAAAGAGTTTTATTTTTATATTTATCAATTATTTTAATAGAGAATATAATTATGAGATTCTATTGGTTAGTAATACAACTTATGGGTTGTCATGCTACCTAGGGTTTCTAATATATTCTATCTCAATTTGTTGTTAACCTAATTAGCCCACCTAGTGGTTGAGCCATCTAGGGTTTCGTGAAACCTAGTTTGTGCCACCTAGGGATTCGTGCTCCTAGGGTTTCGTGAGCTATAGGAATCCGGCCTCCATAGGTTTGTTTCCTTAGTTTACCTAATCTAGGATTCTACTATATCTTTACAACAATATTTTGAGATATTAAGATAAATATATTTCTATAAGATAAACCAAATAATATTTTGAGATAAAGATATTTCTAAAAGATAAGCAAATATTATTTTATGGAAAGATAAGTATCTTTATTAAATATTATACTAGGGTTTTAGATCTACTATAATTCTTCTACTATAAATACTCATTCACATACAATTGTAATTGACACGACATACACACGAAATACACTACATACACACGGCACAATTATTTTCTAGTGTTGATTTTCCAAAATCGTTTTAAAGCAAACCTTTGAGCAAATATTTATTATTTTTAGAGTTTGTTTTTAAAAGAGTCGTGCATCAATTATTATCAATCGCTTGAGTGAAATACGTTATTGGATAATAGTACATCATTATAAGCTTACAATTCTTTAACGGGAATTTGTGTGAGTTATATTGTACTTTCTTATTAGCGTAAGATAGTATAGAGTATTTAGCGATACTCACCTTGAGTTATAATCATAGTGTTGATTATACGAGTGGGTTGATAATTTTTGTAATCCGTAGAAAGGTACTAAAAATTATTAATCGAGAATAGTGGACGTAGGTTTCAACGTGTGAAACTGAACCACTTCAAAAATCGTGTGCCTCTCTCTTATCTCTTTACTTTTCGTTATTTCGTTTTTCGCGCTTACTTTGATTAATTAATTAGTTGATTTTAATTCATAAGATCAAATAATTAATTACATATCATATAAATCGAAAAAGTGGGGCTAGTTTTTAATACTCAATTCACCCCCCCCCTCTTTCGTATTCGATCAATAGACTCTACAATTGGTATCAGAGCCCCGTGCTCTTGATTGCCTTACAGCAAGGAGTCTGATCTATT